>JPJU01000068.1:0-29040 GCA_000750735.1 Pseudogymnoascus sp. VKM F-4246
TTTTTTTTTTTTTTATATTTTTGTCCGCGAAAGAACGAACAAGCATCTGCTCCATTCCCCATTATTTTTGTTGTTTCTAGAAAAGGAAGGAACGAATGAGCGTTAGTTCGTTCCTTTATTTATGTTGTATTATATTTAAAAAGAAAAGAGCGACTTACGTCGTCCCTTCCCTTGTCATTTATTGCACTTTTCAGGGAAAGAGCGAATGGCCGTTCGGTCCTTCCTTTCTTTTATATTTTATTATCGTTTTGTCGGGGAAGGAGCGAATGAGAGTCCGTTCTTTCCTTTAATAAGACTATGCTACTAAATATAGATTTATAAGATCACTTACTAGCTTAGCCTTATAAGCCTCGTCTCATTAATACAGGATATGAGAAGGTATTTTGACGGCCGCGCGTCATTCGCTGGTCTTGATTGGGACACCACATCATTTGAGAACTCGCAGAACGCACTTGAAAGCTTCTAGTGGTGTCAAACACGCGGTAAACAAGTGGCGGGGGAGGCATACTTCGACATCCTAGCTCGAGATTCTGACTCCTGAAGTGAGACTATGTCGTGTGGACGGTCATATATGGGCTCTACTCTTTCTCTGCGTCCTATATTGGGGAATTCGTATTTCATATACCATTGCTATTATGGAATACCGGCCCACCAAGTGGATGGTGCCATCGTATAATTCTACAACATTCTCACATTCAGGGACCATCTCAAAGCCCACCTCCCACTAACAAACTTTTCCTACTCAACCTCGAATGGTTATTTATATCAGCTAACACTATCATGTATGATACGATTAATTCCAGCAATCCCCTTTCTCCCCCCTCTCGCCAGCAACAGCCCAACGCACCATCAGCACGCTTCCACTTCCACGAATCAGACTTCAAACTCGACAGCCCACCAACCGCCGCGTCCCTCATCAACGCAGCCGACCCCGAAGTTGACACCCAAACAGACGCAGGGTACCACAGCGACTACACCTCGACCTCCGACGCCGAAGATGTAACCTACTCCCCACCCCCCCTCTCCCCCCTCGAGCCAGCCCTCGAATACGAGGCCTACGTCGCCGACTACCCCTCCGAGTACGAGGAGGACACCGACCCCGAAGACGATGCCTACGCGCCTCCCGCCACCTCACCCACCGAGCCTCGCCTCGAGTACGCCACTTCTCCAGCTCAGAGGACGACGAAGATGTCTCTCGCGGCAGGGAGCGGAAGCGCGCTGTGTTTCCGCAGGAGGTAAAGACGGTTACGCAGACACAGATCCACGACGCCAAGGGACATGCACAGAGCGCGCAGGCGACCAAGGAGGCAGTGGAGACATCGGTGAGGGATAGCCTCGTGGCGTTGGGTGTGCGCGGGCTGAATCGTCCGCAGCGCAAGACGGGGAGCGGGGGATCGGTGGTTAAGAATGTGCTTTTTGTTATAGCCTTGTTCGTTGCTGCTGTTGCGACGGTTTGGGTTATTAATGAGGTGCATTATCGTCGGGGTCTGCCGTATATCAAGCTTGTGAGGGAGTAGGTAATGTCCCTACCCCTACTCCCCCCCCGGCGCCTCTTCTACCGCGCTGTTGCTGGTGGTGGTGGCGTTTACTTTGTCGCGCTGTGCTGATGATGGTGCCGTAGCGTGAAGACGGGGAATATGGCGGTTTTTGTGAAGTGGCCGACGACGACTATGGCCTGGGCGGCTTGTGCAAAAGGGGATAAGAGTGGGTTTACGTATGTTTGAAGTTTGTGGGAGAGGAGTTTTTGGCGTTAATTTGGTGAGAGGGAGAGGTGGTGGGGGTGTATTTGGATATCTGTGGTGATGCCAGTGTTGATACAGAGAGGGGGTTGGGCATTCTTTTGCGTTCTGTCGGTTTGGTTGGCGTTGGGGAATGGTATCGTTGCTTGGATATGTTAATAAAAAGCTTTGGGGAAAGGGGCGATGGTATCTCTGGCTAGGATCGAAAACATACTATAGCTCGAAACTTAACTAATAAAATGCATAATATTGCAACATATCTGAATTCAATTCTATGTATTAAGTTATAACTTAACATTTCTTTATATACCAGAAGCCATCATGTAACTCGTCAACTCACCCCCACCCCCACCCCTCACAAACGGAACATTTTCAGTTCCGCTTCCCCAGTCTCGGCATCCGGATGGGAACCACGAGAAGGAGGGTGATCAGTCCAATCCCAGAAGCAGTGATAAACGTAGCGCGCAGACTAGCAGAATACGCTGCAACGACTTGATCCCTATAATGCGGGTCCAGGCCGACAATCGCCTCTATACTTCCTCTCACCTTGCGGATAACCTATTCAAACGTATTAGCTTTGTATACACCAGGTAATTTCCCCGGGGAAGAAGGGGCTCACCTCAGCTTTATCCGGCCCACTAACAAACGCATCCAAGTACTGGACCAGCGCATTCTGCAACACCAAACTACTCGACGCAACCCCAATCACCGTCCCCAAACTCCTCCACAGCATAAGCGTACTCGTCACCACCGCCTGCTCCGTCTGATCGCTGACAGCCAAGATAGCCATGAACGTGCCTGGGAACTGGAATCCTTGACCCATACTTCCTAGAGCTAGGAACACGAGAATGATAACAATGGACATATCCTTATTAATCGTAGTCAGAGTGACAGGACCAAGGAATACGAGCGCTGCACCAAGGACGAGAGGCCACTTGAGGCGTCGCGACCAGGTGATTAGGAAGCCCGTGCTGACGCCGCAGATGGTGCCCGCGAGAGCGGAGACGAGGAGACGCAGACCGGAGGAGGTGGCGGTCTCGAGGCGAACGGCTTGGAAGAAGATGGGCATGTTGAAGATGATGGCGTTGATGGTGATTGCGCTGACGAAGTTGGAGAAGATGAGGTTGCTTCGTGGGGCGCGGGTGAAGAGGTAGAGAGGCATTATGGGGCGGGGAGCGTGGTATTCTAGGTAGATGAGGAGGGGTGTGCTGACGACGAAGATGGAGAGGGCGGTGAGGACAAGGGGGTGTGTCCAGGGGTAGATGTTGCCTCCGAGACTCTGTTGAGGTTAGGTGGGTTTGGTACTAAAATAGGGGGTAGCACTTACCAGAGAAAGAATTAGGAACGTGGTGCCTGCTGTGAGCACAAGCGATCCCTTATAATCGAAGGTCTTCATTGCAGTTAAGAAACTCTCGTTTTCTTTGTTGTCACTTAGGCCTAGACCGCGTGGCACGAAGATGCAGGAGGTAGCAAGGATAAGAACCAATGCAGGAACTGGGCGATGTTAGTAAAGCTCCAATGCATCCAATGGATGAAATAGGACTTACCCTGGATCCCAAACTCCCACCGCCAACCAAGGTGGTCTGCCATAGCACCACCAGTGGCCACCCCAAGAGCCGATCCGAGTCCGTATACAATGTTGATATATGACTGGTAGATCCCACGAATCTCAATTGGCACTAGATCTGACGTGATGATGCTTCCCATCGTCATTGAGGCACCAGCTCCAAGACCACAGAGCGCCCTAGCCAAAATGAAGCTAGTCATGCTCTGTGCCAGGGCGCACCACAGGGTTCCGACTGTGAACAGGAGCATCCCAAATATCAACGGCGGTTTCCTCCCCATAGTATCCGACAATCGGCCAGCCAGGGGTTGGAATGCCGTCGAGGTCAACAGGAAAGCTGTCGACAGCCAGGACGCGCTGTTCGCCGAATGGAAATGCGACGTTATAACCGGATGACTGGACGCCATTATCGTACTGTCGAAACAAACGATAAACATATTTCCCATCAAGCCCAGAAATATCAGCCAGAACTGACGCACGCTAATCCCCCCATGGAAGGGACTCTTCTGTTCCTGGCCATTCCCGTCTCCTGTGTCAGCAGAGCCTCGACGACTACCCCGTATCCCATTCGCCGTCTTATAATTGGGTTGTCTTCGTCTCGAGGTATCCCGCAGCATAGGCGATTCCAGAGATCCAGGCTCGATGCCGGTCTGGCTCGAATACGATATCGTCTGTTCCAATCGGTTTTCATACTCGCTCCGAGTCTCGTCGTCGGCTCCTAACTCGACGTCGGCTGCCAGTTCATGGTCCCGGAACGTCTCGTCCGGAGACTGGGTGCTGTGGTAATATGGCACATCGGTGGCAGCTCGCAGCAGGGGCGTGTCTTCCGAGAACTCTCTTTGGTGGTGGGTATCAGAGGCTATCGGTCGTATCGATGGCTCACCCAGGGTCTCTTCGTCACTGCCTGGCATCGTGGCGAACTCTGCTTACTGTCTCAGCGACGTTGAATGGGAGAAGAGGGATAATGTGGAAGAGTCACCTTTGTCCTACACTCCCACAGGAAGTAGTATTATACGGAAAAGGGACTCACGGCATCCAGTTAGTCACAGGTGCTTATGGCGACAACCCCCACATTTCCAGAAATTGCTTACGCTAGGAACAAGCTATCGCGGGTCTGGCTGCACATCCCGCCGCTTACCCGCAACCCGCATCGGTATGTCATATGGTTCCCTGCTTTGTCGGCACAATGGATTGGTAGGTGAGTGCCTGTATGCAGATAGACTCTATGCCGTGTATATATGATAATTTCCAAGGGTTATATCTCCAATTCGGCGGGTTAGACGTGCCGGACTTGGTCATAAATGTTGTGAATATTTGCAGGGGTCTCAATCATTTACTGTACGGGCGGCCCTTTACTGCACTTATGACTCGCCAAGCGACTACCCCGCCCTGCAGACGGGCTAACATGTCTCCGTCCTTCCCCATTGACTGATCGACCCCAACGGCGGCGATAAGACCCTTATCGATCAACCCCAATTCATGCGCCTCCCCGACAACGGCATTCCTTCTCCGAACTATTACCTGATAATAAGTTGACTGTAATGCACCTCTCCGTCCAAGTCGTACAGACTTCGTCAACCCTTCATTTTATATAGAGTACGGCATCTAATAACCGATCCAGACAATGACGCCACGCCCCCTGCGCATCGCAATCCTCGAGTGCGATACCCCGCCTCCCGGTGTTCAAAAGAGCCACGGCAGCTATGGAGGCCTCTTCACAGCTCTCCTCCGCAATGCAGCATCTTCTCTCAGTCCTCCCCTCCCCGAATCCGACCTGGTCATCTCGGCCTACGATGTGGTGAAGGAGATATACCCCCCCTCACTTGACGACTTCGATGGCATCCTGATGACCGGCTCGAAGCATAACTCCTTCGAGAACGAACCCTGGATCCTCAAACTCGTCGAGTACACAAAGAAAGTCCTGGCTCAGGATAGAGTGCGGATAGTAGGCGTCTGCTTTGGCCACCAGATCGTAGGGCGTGCTCTTGGGGCTCCAGTGGGCCGCAGTGATAAGGGCTGGGAACTCAGCGTCACGGATTTAACACTTACGCCGGCCGGGCAGAAGATATTTGGGCAAGAAAAGCTGGTATGTGATTTTTCCAACTCACTGTTCGAGTTAGCAGCTCTGACTGATATTATTCCAGGCTATCCACCAGTTACATCGCGACATAGTCCACACCTACCCCGAGGGCGTCGAACCGCTAGCACATACCGACGTGTGCCTCAACCATGCAATGTATATACCACGCCGTGTAGTTACTATTCAAGGCCACCCAGAGTACACGGGCGATATCCTTGGAGATATACTGGTAGCCCGCAACGCGAGTGGCGTAATCGACGACGAGTCATTCAACGATGCGATGCCGAGATTACAGAATAAGCAAGATGGTGTATTGGTGGCGAGGGCGTTCTTGAGGTTTTTGTTGGAGCGATGAGGGATTTGGGGGAGAGAGTATACGATAAGCGTTGGTGAAGAATAGCGAAGCAGTTGATATCTACATGTATTGAAATGTACATAGATTCCCAGATCACTCAGATAAGTCCGAATTGTTTCAATAGATATAGTAAGATCTACCGCTGTCTGATGACTCCTTGAATAACGGCTTTCTATTTATGATGCAGCCTATTCGTTGTCTATGATCTTCTCCCCGCTCTTCCATCTGAATAGCGTGAAGGAATGCTTCTTGAAGGTGTATTTCCCCTTTCCATCCCACGTCCCCTCCGCAATCCTGACCTCTTCCTCCTCAGTGTTGACAACGTTCACATTCTCGCCCGTCACAGTATGAGTTTCCACTCCACCCTCCACCGACCCTCCAATCTTCAGATCCACCTCAACGTCCTTGTTCTCATCCATATTCACCACTGCCACGCTGACCCAGCCGTCCTTGCCGACGGCAGCGCTAACATCCAACGTGTTTATCCCCTCCTCCTGAACGCCCTTCAACCACGCCGGTTCCGTCTCACCAGTGTATACCCCCCCTCTAACGTGCGCGTGCACAGTCCAGCCTCTCATATACTTACTGAACAACTCCAAAATGCAGAATGTGGTCTGCTTCACAATGCCCTTCTCGGTAGTCATGAGCGGCGATATCACATTAACAGACTGCGCAATGTTCGCCATTCCCAGATACTTGGCCTGGCGCACAAACACATTGAGCCACACGCCCACCGCCAGCGCATCAGAGAGAGTGTATTTCTCCTCTGCACCGAGGTTCCCGGGTGCTCGCGTGGGAGACCACACGTTCCACTCATCGAAGCAAATGGTTGTGCGCGGCTTGGTGGGCGCGATTTGATTCTCGATCCGCGCAACGTCGATGAAGGCCGCAGTGGCTTCAATGGCGCGCTCGGCGATGAGAGGTGCGCTGACGTTCTTCATGTGGTCGTCGCTAGCGGTGTAGATGTGGATGCTGTGCATGTCCACGTACGGAATGCAGGATCGTAGCACCTCAAAGTCCCAGCTGGAGTACCCCGTCTCGCCGCAGAGAACGAGGACGATGGACGGATCGAGCAGTCTGAGCGCTTTGGCGAAGACGATTGCTTTTTTGGAGTAGTCTTCTGCGTTCAGCTGGCCGACTTGCCAGGGGCCGTACATCTATATATACTCAGCAAATATCCTATGATGACAGGCTTGAGAAACTCGCCTCATTGCCCAGCGCCCAGTACTTCACGCCCCATGGCTCTTCTCTGCCATTCTTGCGTCTCATGTTAGCGTAGTATGTATTGCCCTTGCCATTGCAATACTCCACCCACGCCAGCGCCTCATCCAGTGTTCCGGTGCCAAAGTTCAAGGCAAAGTATGGCTCCACGGTCCACTTTCCCACCCCTCCCTCACAATTCCCCAGCACAGTAAGCCAGTGCAGGAACTCGTCTGTGCCAAACTCGTTGGTCTCGACGCCCTCCCAGGCCAGCTCGGGGCGCGTTGGGCGCGACTCGCGTGGGCCGATGCCATCTTGCCAGTGGTAGGTTGCGACGAAGTTGCCGCCGGGGTAGCGAAGAACGGGGATATCGAGGGATTGGAGGGACTTGATGACATCGGTGCGGTAGCCGTGGGAGTCGGCAGAGGAGTGGCCAGGTTGGTAGATGCCGCCGTAGATGCAACGGCCCATGTGCCTGGGAATGTTAGTCTGGGCTGCTACCTGTGCTTTCTCGGGGATCGAGAGTCAAGCCGGAATAAAATGATGACCGCGGATTAATAAATAACACATGGCGAAGCCAAATATTATTACATCCTCTCGTGAAAGATTCAAAATGGAGCTCTTCACTTACTCTAAAAATCCTCCGTATATGTTTTTATCAATCTTCGCGACCCTCCGCGAAGGGTCGACATCGATGGATGGGGTCTCTCCATCTGGGATTTTAGTGAAAGTAGCCATTCTCACACTCTGGATTGAATGCACACGAACAATGAAGCAAAATAGTGTGTATTCAAGGTATGAAGCAGTAAGGCTGCGGTAAATAAACCCAAATCAAATAATTATCATAGTCCCGGGCTCAGATACTCCGTACCCCACGTAGTGAGACACGCCCAAAAGCTATCCTCGTCCCCCCACGCACCATATTTTTGTTTGATAAACACCCCACCGGAGCTTGGATTTACGGACTTCAAATGCTATTCGATCGCATCTCCGGCCATGGCGTTGGGGCAGCTTGGGGTGTATCATGTAGGCTTAGTGCCACTTGCATATTATCACAAAGAGTCCAATCAATGAATGCTAGTGGGTTCCCCTCCAACAACGAGATAGCAATATTTACCCCGCGTTCGTCTCGACGGTGGTGCTGTCGCAACGTTCCCCGCACGATAGCCTGCCAAGAGCGGTCTAATTTATTGATTGACGGAAATACCTCGGGAGCTTGCCGTCCCATGCTGATTTCAAGAGTAGAGATTCGTAGATTTGCCTAAATACAAATATGCTTACAATGGATATCAGCCAAACGTATTAAACATCTTCTTCGGGTGACGACGTATGAGTTTTGACTCCATTTCCAGGCTTTTGGTGGCAGGATTTTAACCTGAAGGTTAGACTCGCAAGCTTAACGTTCAGACTCCGTCGCTACGTCTCTTTGATGGTTCAGTCTCCTGAAATCTGCTTGGTCTTCGATCAAGTATTAGATATTCCTAGGGTTAGAATGCTAGAACCGAGCCGGGTTTATACTGTATCTATCTTCTAATAAGTATGCAGGTATACATACGACCATAGACTCAAAAGTGCTCGGCCTTGGCCCGTCTGCGTGTCTCAGCCAATACCATCGATACCAGCGCCCGTCTTGATTGACAAGAAGAAGCGCATAGCGCTTGTTGAAGCAACTATGTCCTACGGCGTTGTCCCCCCAATTGCCACCTCTGCGCCCTCACCCATCAGTAGCTTAACAACGTCCTTATAGCCATTCTCTTTCGCCCAGGATAGCGGCGTCGAGCCATTTATATCCTTTACATCCACCTTGGCTCCCTTCTCTATCAGTAGCTTAACAACGGCCTTGTGCCCTTTCTGCGCCGCCCAGGATAGCGGCGTCGAGCCATTTATATCCTTTACATCCACCTTAGCTCCCTTCTCTATCAGTAGCTTAACAACGGTCTTGTGCCCTTCCTGCGCCGCCCTGGATAGTGGCGTCGAGCCATTTATATCCTTTACATCCACCTTAGCCCCCTTCTCTATCAGTAGCCCAACAACGGCCTTGTGCCCGTTCTGCGCCGCCAAAGATAGCGCCGTCTGGTTCCAGTATACATCCTCCGCATCTACTTTGGCGCCCTCGTCTAGCAGTAGTTTGACAGTGGCCCGGCGGCCATTCGTTGCCGCTATAGATAGCGGCGACTGGCCACGGGTTTCATCCCTTGCTTCCATGTCAGCACCCTTCTCTAACAGTAGCTTAACAACGGCCTCGTGCCCGTGCTGTGCCGCCTTAAATAATGGCGTCTGGCCAAGGTATGTAGTCTTCACATCTACCCCAGCGCCCTCGTCTAGTAGTAGTTTGACAATGGCCAGGTAGCCGTTCTTTGCCGCCAAGGATAGCGGCGACCAGCCACCCTTTTCTTCTTGTGTATTCACCTCAGCGCCCTTCTCGATCAGTAGCTTGACAATGGCCAGGTGGCCGTTCGCTGCCGCCAAAGATAGCGACGACCAGCCATCCTTTGCATGCAGTGTATTCACCTCAGCGCCCTTCTCGATCAGTAGCTTGACAATGGTCTCGTGCCCGTTCTGCGTAGCCCAATATAGCGGCGTTCGGCCAGACCAATCCTTTGGCTGAATATCAGCTCCTTCTTCTAAAAACTTTTGAACTGCCGTCTCTTGCCCATGTCGTGCAGCCCAGATTAAACCTGAACTTTGGAGTCGCTGTACGTTGTGGCGATAAAGACAGGCATTGACGAGATTGTGTAGGCGGCCATTCGTTTGACTGAAAGCATTGATGTCTCCCTCTGATTCTAGATTTTCCGATATGCAAAGTAGTACTTCGTTTGCTAAATCTAGTAGTGGCATTTCTAAATGCTTTACTTGACTGCAAACAAAGTAGAGGTACAGAGAGGTTGTGAAGCGTAATTTGTCGATAACGATAAAGGGTAATGGTTCATCGAGTGAGGGGTCATTAGGTAGAGGATAATTAGGTGGGGCGTGGCCATGTCACTGCCACCCGCAGGGTTGGGGCTGAGCTGGTTCATTGTTCACGTCAAGCTGCTCACTTCTACAACGAACCCTCTACCTCTTCCTTCTAGCTCTTGCGACCGGCACGGGATTTGTTTCGAATATTTGGAGTAGTTATAAGTAAAAGACGAAGCGTTCCTGCTTAAGTGAAAAGGGTTGGAGTAACGCGACTCAAGAATGGACCCGATCACGGCAATCGGGCTAGCCGCCGCGATTGTCAACTTCATCGACTTCGCCCACAAGATCGTGACCGGAGCAGACGAGCTATACAAGAATGCCACCACCGAAGAAAACAAGCACACCGAGAACATCGTCAATGATCTAGACGACGCTGCCACAGATCTTACCAACTTACCCGGCAAGACGAAGCACGAAAAGGCTTTGAACAGCCCCCCAGCTGTCATGGAATTCCCTGGCTTCACTGCTAGCAATAGCTTTTCTATTACCTCGGGAGAGAGCAACTCATTCCACCACGAATCCTCCCGAGTTCGTTGTCTTTGCCAGCGGATTTCAAGACTAACGGGACTAGAGTAAAAAAAAGTGTAAAAACATACATCAGTGGGTATTCGCTAGTGGTCACCCACCCAACTACTAATCCACCGATCTCAAGCAAGCACTTGCTTTTTACTTCAGTTGGTGACATCCCGGCCTCCCTCAACCCCATTTTGTAAAGAACGGTTGATGAAAATTATTCAAAGATTATTAACACTAGCTTATGCCGGAGAATCTACAGTGATTATTACAGGGTGGTCATCCTCGTCGTTCTAAAAAGCTTCAAACAGTTGTCTCGTCTGTATATCTATCAAAAGCCCAAGTTAGAATCATAATACAAAACTAATTTGTATTCCCTTCCCATTCCTCTTCCTCGGGCAACGCTGTCGCTGTCCATAAGCCTTGCCAGTATTGTGGATCTAGACCTAGAGATAGGCGAAATTCTGCATTCGCTCCCCTCTGGTCATTACTGCTCCGAACCATGTTATTGCTTGTATTGTCGTCTAGTCCGAGATTGTGGAATTGCTCATACGTTCGAAGATTGGAAGGTGATGTTATTCCTTGTTGATCCGAGGGAAGAACAGATTGCGTGACTGTTGGTTGATTGTAGAATCGTATCTGGGTGGATGGTTCCAATGCGTTATAGGTAGACGTATTGCCGGGGACTACCTTTGACTGTAGATGCCTGTCCCAAGCATTATATAGAGGAAGGTCAGGTGGTGGACGGAGGTTGTTTGGTGGAGGGTTTTGGTAGAAAGCGTGATTCTGGAGAGCCTTCCAGGCAACCTGATAGAAAACTTTGGCCGTTCGAAAAGAGATAGAGTGTGTGTAATTTGGATGGTATTTTTTGAAAAGGGAAACAATCCTCCCTAGCAGGTAAAGATCCTCGCGCGCACTAACAGTTCCCTTGTTCTGCAGGATGTTGATAAAGATAATGTCGAGACTCCAGGATACAGTATTCAAAAGAAACCTTGAAGATATATTAGTGTGTAATCTCGATAAATAGAAAGTTCAAACATACATGGTGAATGGGTGGCGATCTTCATGAAAATCGAGTAAGGATACCGTTGCCCTCGCGGCTCCTACGCAAAGAGCAACACTTGACAATATGTTCTCAAAGTTGTCATCCGACTCAACCAAATTCGGACATTGAAGGATAAATGAATGGATCACAATTATTAACTGGTAATAAGTGTAATGCATCATAGTGAGACAAATCAATCCGAAATCTTTGTCATCTTGCTCTGGCCTATCAGACTTTGCAATCTCCGGAATGTGTAGTTTCCAGTTGTAGAGCTCGAAATCGAGGTCAGAAATAATTTTTACGACCTCGTCATCACGCCTCATGACAGCATCTTTGGCGTAGAGAAGTGAATAAGCCTTCCTCTTTATCAGGGCTAAGCTTACGTGCTCTCGCAAGATATTAAGAGTAATTCCATTGTCGAACGACACCGTCCCTGTTCCATCCTTTGGCAGATCATCCCGCAAGTCGATTATGAAGTCGGGCCCAATCATCGGTGGTTTTCCAATGTGTAAAGCCAGGTCATGATCGAAAACAAAGGCTTGCCAAAATAATCGTCTTTCGAGAAGTTTATCCTCGTCAGTTTGGCCAGGCCGTCTTCTCGGATTGTCGTAACCGGACAAAATCATTGACTGTATCGCAGCTGCCAGAATCATGACAGCAGTTTGATATTCACTGAGAATCATGAAGTATGCCGTCTAAATGCATCAGCGTAGCCTCTTTCATTACTTAAGCGGAGTAAGTTACCATTGATAACATTGTGCCTATATTGAGTTGGTTCGGTTTCGACATCATGATAGATGGGATCATGCTCATCGCGTTTCCTATATACTTCTCACTTTCCACCGAGTGCTCCGTGCCGCTACGCTTCCGGAGAGCATGCCCTAGGATTACATTAATTGCGGCGTACCAGCCCCGGGATGGTGATATTCCTGTCGAGTAATACGTTTCGACACCATCCATTATCTCCTGTTCATCGAATAAGCGCAAATATTGGTTCAGTATCACGAGGTATTCTGTACAGCTTTCGTAAGCTTCTGGGCTACTCTAGCGTGGTCTACATAGTTACCATTTGCACAGTCAATCGTTACTGATTTGCTCGGAAGCGGGTGGATAGAAGAAATGCCAACATTGCCATGATTATGTGGCAGCGACGTCGGTGCCAGGGAGGCGGCCACTGCCCGACCGAAACTATCATCCCCAACTAATTCATTGACCCATAGGATACCTTGGAGGGAAAATATGAAAGACGGACCTAGACCGTTAATTTAAGGGAAGCAGTTGGACTAATTGCCATACCTGTATACTCAATCTCCACGTCATTGTCGACGATGGTGGCTCCGTTATGGTTAAGAGGAGGTTCAAGTCCAGTTAGGGCTGACTGGCTGTTTTCTGACACTCGAGCAGGAGCCGGACCTACGATTCCGTCCCCCTCAAAGACTGGCTCAAAGAGACGATTTGGCGGATTTCCCTCCGACATTAGGGCTTTATGCAAGTTCGGTTCTGCCTCGGGTTCGTTACTTGGCGGTGTTGATACCTTGCTTCTCGAGAACTGTTTTACGACACCCTCCATCTTTGCTAAGCGCTCCACCATGTCCTTGTAAGTACTGGCAGTTGGCTAAAGTTAATGTAGTTCGAGGCCGGCGAGGCTAGATAACTTACGAGCGGCGTACGGTCCTCTTCCGTAATGCTTCATACCTACAGCCCGCGGGATTCTTTGAACAACCAGTACAGTTTGGTAATATTCGATCACATTTGACCTCATGAACTTAGCAGTTGCCAAAGAGGTAGTTGTTGCACAACGTACCTTTCGTGCACGACAAATGGTGCATGCCCATTGTGCAACCTGTTGTTCCCCAGCGTCCCCCTTGGGGGAAGCCCGGGGGGAAGCCGAAGCGCGAGCCTCACTCATTAGAATGATAGGAAAGAATTGAGTTTCGCGGATGAAACTTTGCCTAGAAGAAAACAACGTGAGGAATCTTAGATGTTCGGGAATCGGCGGCACTGTTCCTAATAGTCTCGGTTACGGATAAACAGTGACTCCGAATACCGAAACTAGGCACTTTTGAGTGTCCCTAGCATCGCCGGGATTGCATTACAACAAATCATCGCCCGCTAACTTGATAACTTCATTTACTTTGTTTCTATAATCCGGAAACGAACCTGGTCCAAACCTCCGACATCCGAGACCGCAAACCATTTCAACAGTTAGTAAATGATTGGAACGAGGTTGATACTCCACTCTAGAACCATCTCTCCCTATGAGTCGTGGCGGCCAAAATACGCACCCCGAATGCCGAATTGGAGGACATCCCGGATCTTCTAGTATCCGGTCCTGGTTCAAGCAGCCCACATCTCGATAAACATAATACTATAATGCAGTTGCCAGCACGAAAGGTATCCCCTAGCTCGGAATATGGGCCGAGTCCGGTGGAAATGTAGGGCTATTTTATGGATAATGGATGCGCGTTCCGTTTGCTTGATTCTAAACTCGGGTTTCGGTCTAACAACCCTGCGTGGGAAGCTGTGAGGTGCTTCCTTTACCCTTTCTTATATACCCATCACTCCCACTGCAAACTCTCTCTGCTCTGTTCTTACCATCCACTGCAATTCCTAGCCAAGCCTGGTTGGACATAACTAGGAGTGATGGCCTTTATGGATAGCAATCTCTTCGGGAGCAACGATAACGTCGTTAGAACAGCCGATGTTATCAATCCTCACCACAACGCAGTAGGCGACAACAATTCACACCCGACTATTGTACCCTTAGGCGCCAACCCTACACCTACACCTTACGACAATAGCTTTATCGAATCTAGTGCTATTTCAGTCGCTGAGTTTGGTGGTAGTGACACTGATACTGCCACTCAAGACAAGGAGATGGCAACGGACGCTGATCCTGTCCGAATGGATGGTGCCAACGATTTAAAGCAAGAGCGGAAGCAAGACGAAGAAATACAGGCCCTCGCACGTACATATACCGCACAGTCCCGAGTTTCTGGAGCCGAGCCTTTCGGCAGAGCGCTCACGACTCACACGAATCCCGACTCGCCGCTGAACCCCAACAGTCCAAACTTCAACGCTCGCGCTTGGGCAAAATCTATTGTCGAACAGGTAGCCGCCGAAGGAACCGGATTTCGATCCAGTGGCGTCTGTTTTCAGAACCTCAATGTATACGGATTTGGCGCTGGAACCGACTACCAGAAGGACGTTGCCAATGTTTGGTTAGAAGCAGTCGGTGCAGTGCGTCGGGTCTTTGGCTACGGCAGAAAGCGCCGCATCGACATCTTGCGCGACTTTGATGGCGTTGTCCATAATGGCGAGATGCTTATAGTTCTGGGCCCTCCGGGATCTGGTTGCAGCACTTTACTCAAGACGATTGCGGGCGAGACGAATGGTCTATATGTGGACGATGATGCCTATTTCAACTACCAGGGTTTGACTGCCACGGAGCTCCACACTGCGCACCGTGGTGAGGCCATCTACACTGCCGAAGTGGACGTACACTTCCCCATGCTTACTGTGGGTGAAACGCTTACCTTCGCATCTCGTGCCCGAGCCCCACGGAGCCTGCCACAGAACGTAACTCACGATATGTTCTCGGACCACTTGAGGGATGTTGTGATGGCAATGTTTGGTATCAGTCACACGCGGAATACCAAAGTAGGAAATGAGTACGTTCGTGGTGTCTCTGGCGGCGAGAGAAAACGTGTCACCATTTCCGAGGCTGCCCTTTCTGGTGCACCGTTTCAATGTTGGGATAACTCTACTCGAGGTTTGGATAGTGCTAATGCTATCGAATTCTGCAAGACGCTGAAGCTCCAGGCGGATCTTTTCCAGACCACCTGCGTCGTCTCAATCTACCAAGCTCCTCAGAGTGCATACGACCTCTTCGACAAAGCTCTTGTTCTTTACGAAGGTCGCCAAATCTTTTTCGGTCGTGCCGATTCTGCCAGGCAGTATTTCATCGATTTGGGGTTCGAGTGTCGTGCCCGCCAGACAACCCCGGACTTCTTGACATCCATGACCAGCCCTCAGGAACGCATCGTCAGAGCTGGCTTCGAAAACAGGGTGCCTCGAACCCCAGATGAGTTTGCAATGGCGTGGAAGAACAGCGCCGCGTACAACGTTGTGCAGGCAGAAATTGAAGAGTACAAGATCACTCATTCCATCAATGGCCCTGACGCCGAAGCCTTTCGCGCTCACAAACGAGCTCAACAGGCGAAGTCTCAACGTGCCAAGTCTCCATTCACATTGTCTTATTTTGGTCAGGTGCGACTGTGCCTTTGGCGTGCATATCGTCGACTTATCGGTGACCCGTCCATTACGATCGGTCAGCTCATTGCTAATATTGTCATGGGCTTAATCATAACCTCAATCTTCTTTAACTTGCAACTTACTACGGGCAGTTTCTTCCAACGTTCTGCTTTAATCTTCTTCGCTATTCTTATGAATGCCTTTAGCTCGGCCCTAGAAATCCTGACTCTCTACGTACAACGACCTATTGTCGAGAAGCATGCTCGATACGCTTTCTATCACCCATCTGCGGAGGCATTCGCGTCGATGTTGATAGACATGCCGTATAAGACTCTCAACAGCATTGTCTTCAATCTTGTACTCTGTAAGTTGCCCCAATCGAGAAAAACACCTAGAGGCCCCTTCTACCCGTTTCGCTGAGGTCTATCCAATGACAGCAACTAAAAACCCACTTTCTTGCGCGTCGAAAAATGGGATATTAACATGAAACTTAGACTTTATGTCCAACCTACGACGCGAACCCGGAGCGTTCTTCTTCTTTCTGTTCATTTCCTACCTAACTGTTCTTACGATGTCCGGAATTTTTCGGACTATCGGTGCATCGTCTCGAACACTATCGCAAGCCATGGTACCGGCGGCTGTGTTGATTCTAGGTCTGGTCATGTTCACTGGATTCGTCATTCCTATCGACTACATGTTGGGTTGGAGCAGATGGATCAACTACATTGACCCTGTAGCATATGCCTTCGAGTCTCTTATGATTAATGAGGTATGCGCTAATCATGCTTTGATATAATATTACGGTTCATGACAGAAGGCTAACGATGCATTAGTTCCATGGCGTTGATTATTTTTGCACGTCATTCGTTCCGAGCGCTTTGGTTGCTGGATATGAAAACGTCACCCGGGCCAATCGCGTATGCTCAGCTGTAGGTTCTGTTGCAGGAAGTGACTATGTGTCCGGAACAGCCTTTATTGGCTCCAGCTTCAAGTACGAAAGAAGTCATAAATGGCGGAACGTTGGAATTCTCATTGGGTTCCTTATGTACGTCTTCATTGCTCCGTGTCTATGCATATATACAAACACTAACGGCCATAGTTTCTTCAACGGATTGTATGTGCTTATGACCGAGATAGTAACCGCCAAGAAATCCAAGGGTGAGGTGCTCGTCTTCCGCAGAGGGCACAAACCCAGCCAGTTTAAGGACAGCAAAGGTGACTCCGAATCGGGCACGCCGACTTCATCTGGAACCTCGGTAATTGCTACGAAGATGGCCCGCCCTGCATCAGACAAGGAGTCCACGTTGATTCAGAAGCAGACAAATGTTTTTCATTGGAGGTAAGTAAAAGACATGTGCCTAGCAGACATGATCTAACAGAATCCTTTCTAGCAATGTATGCTACGATGTGAAGATCAAGAGCGAGACTCGCCGTATCCTCGACCACGTTGATGGCTGGGTCAAACCCGGAACTCTTACGGCCCTAATGGGTGTCTCTGGCGCTGGGAAGACAACCTTACTCGACTGCTTGGCTGATCGGACCTCGATGGGAGTTATTACTGGCGAGATGCTTGTTAATGGCAATTTTCGTGATGCTTCATTCCAGAGAAATACGGGATACGTTCAGCAACAAGACCTGCATCTCGAAACCACTACCGTTAGGGAAGCGTTGAATTTCAGTGCACTCTTGCGCCAACCGGCCCATGTCCCACGAAAAGAGAAACTTGCTTATGTCGACGAAGTTATTAAGCTCCTGGATATGGATGAATATGCCGACGCCGTCGTTGGTATTCTCGGTGAAGGCCTTAATGTCGAACAGCGAAAGCGCCTAACGATTGGCGTCGAACTTGCGGCTAAACCACCTTTGTTGCTCTTTGTCGATGAACCCACATCTGGTCTTGACAGCCAGACATCTTGGGCTATCCTTGACCTCTTAGAGAAGCTTACAAAGTCCGGACAGGCTATCCTATGTACAATCCATCAACCATCGGCTATGCTGTTTCAGCGATTTGATCGCTTGCTCTTCTTAGCCAAAGGCGGAAGGACGGTTTACTTTGGAGATATTGGAAAGAACTCGAAGACTATGACAGACTACTTTGAACACAATGGCGCTCCCTTGTGCCCACTAGATGCAAACCCCGCAGAGTGGATGCTTGAATCTGTTATCACTGCTCCTGATGTAGATTGGCATAAGACCTGGCGAGAGAGCCCCGAATTTGAGGCCGTCCAAGCCGAACTCAGCCAACTCAAAAGCGACCCGAGAGATATCCCAACGTCAGGCGATGAACATGAAAAGGCTGGTTTTCAAGAATTCGCAGCTCCATTTTCGGTTCAGCTATACGAAGTTACACACCGCGTCTTCCAGCAGTATTGGCGGACACCTTCCTATGTCTACTCTAAGGCTGCTCTGTGCACTCTCATCGCTCTTTTTATTGGCTTCGCATTCTTCAATGCTACGAATTCTATACAGGGCCTACAGAATCAGACTTTTTCTGTATTCAACCTGTTGACTATCTTCGGTCAGCTCGTCCAGCAAACGATGCCATACTTTGTTGTGCAGCGCTCTCTCTACGAGGTTCGTGAGCGTCCATCTAAGGTATATTCTTGGAAGGCCTTCATGCTTTCTCAAATCATTGTTGAGATCCCTTGGAATACCCTAATGTCACTGATCATGTTCGTATGCTTCTACTACCCGATTGGCCTACACAAAAATGCCGAGGTATCAGGTCAAACTCACGAACGCGGCGTTCTCATGTTCCTCCTGCTATGGGCCTTTCTGATGTTCACCTGCACGTTTACCGACTTGGTCATCGCCGGGTTCGAAACTGCTGAGGCCGGAGGCAATGCCGCTAACCTACTCTTTATGCTCTGTTTGATATTCTGTGGTATCCTCGCCAACCCCGACTCATTCTCGCGTTTCTGGATCTTCATGTACCGTGTCTCACCATTTACCTACTTAACTTCGGCCATGCTTTCAGTCGCTGTCGCAAATACAAAAGTGGTTTGTGCCTCCAATGAGTTTCTCCACTTCGTTCCAGTCGCTGGCAAGACTTGCGGGGAGTATATGAAGGGATACATCAAGCAAATGGGTGGGTACCTTACAGACCCTAGCGCCACCGATACTTGCTCGTTCTGTGCGATAGAGGAAACCAACACGTACCTTGCCGGCTCTCATGTCTTCTACTCTGAGCGCTGGAGGAACTTCGGTATCTTCCTCGCGTACATTGTCTTCAACATTGCTGGTGCGCTGTTCATCTACTGGCTTGCTAGAGTACCGAAGACGAAGCTTGGTGGCAAAAAGAAGACGGAGTGAACTACTCAGCGAGAATGGGTGAAGATGTTACGTTCTAGAATGTAGAGGGGACGTTTCGCCGCGCTTGATCATCTTCCCTCCTAGCCAATAACAACTATAGTCGACATTATTTTTCAACACTACATTTATTCACAGTGAGCCCACGGCTCAAGATTTTCTTTATTTGCTCGTCTAGATTCAGTCCATTCATAGAGTATAGAAGGTTATTAATAGATATTCATATTTTGGGTTTGCAGCTTCAACCCCGCGAAATTAGCATACTATTAGTTCATAGTGTCAAAGTTTGAGTGCCAGTGTTACCGACTACACTGCGAACCTAAGCATCCGCCTAAACACTTGCTGTTAAACTATACCTAACATTATTGAAACTTTATAGATCATCACTAAGTGATACGGCTACTAATTAGATTTACAGAGAAATAAGGGGCACTATATAGTCTTTACTCCTAATATGCATTTCTTATATCTCGGTTCCACTATGCAGCTGCTCGAGTTTCCTGGACCCGGTCTCCGCGCTTCAGACCGTCGGGTTCGAAGTAGGCGGCTCTGGCAAGCCGCCATCCATATCGTCGTCGTCACCTGTAACATCCGACAGGCCACACGAAGGGCTCATCGACGTATATGCGATGTTGTTGAAAGATTCAAGCACGTAGTGCTCATCTGCGCGCCCATTGCCATCGAGGTCCGCATAGAAGATGCAACTGCCCGCCGCGAGACCAGCATAGGCTCTCTGATCTTGCCTCCTCCAGTAGAATGAAGAGCCTCCTCCGGTTTCGGGACTGCCACGACCGCCGTTGTACCTATAGTGAGGAAAATCAATATTGTTAGCCGACAATAGCTCCCTTCGTTCTATCTGCTCAAGATATTGTAAGAATTCGGACTTACCACACCCACGTATCACCTGAGAATTTTTCGATCCAAATCATGTCGTCGAGGCCATCGCCATTGACGTCGGCCCAGCGGAGGTTGGCTCGGTCTTTTCCTTCTGGAGACTTGATTTGACCTGCATTCTCCCAGCTACCGTCCTCAAGGTGCAGAAACGCACTTATGTAGCCATCGGGCTTAATACACAGGTAGTCGGCGCGCGAATTGTTCGTCAGGTCGGCAAATCGCACAGCCACTGTCACTAGAGGTCAGCCACTGTAGACTACAAACCCTTGCCGGTAGCAGTCACAAGGAGATCTGTTTGCACTTACAGTCATTTATGCCGATGCCCCTTGACTCTGAGCAGGTAACGCTAGGCGCCGGGTTCGAGAGGTGTGTCCACTCCCAGGTTCCTTTCTGCGGTCGTTCATTGAGCCAGACCTCAATGGCGTTATTGTTATCTGGGTCCACGTATATGATATCGCAGTCGCCATCACCGTCCCAATCCGCAAGGTGGAGGTCCTTGCGGTGCATCTCTTGGGGGGGGGACCAAATAATTCCACTATAATCCCAAAAGCCATCGGGGTCGTCATCGGTGATTGTCTTCTTGCCGCGGTTACTCCACATCTCCATCTCGCCTCCCTGGTATGCCCATACGTAGTCAACACTTCCGTCGTCGTGGCCCATCATGTTACAGTATTTGTTTCCGTCAACGCGGATTTTAGTGCCGCCTTTTCCAAGGTTCTTCCACACTCGCATCTCGAAGCGGTGATCATCGCCCACCTTTGAGTGCTGCATATACACATAGTCTTGCTTAGGTAGGTTGCCAAATGCAGATGCCTCGCCGTATATGCGTGCGAAGTGGATTCTGTCACTTATCGGGGACTCGACACCGGGAGGCCCTAGATGCGTTAACCCTTGCTCCCCGCGAAGTGTTCCCTTACGCCAGGCAACGTCCAGACCATCACCTACTACGCCCTTCCCACAGCTTCGCGAGTTGGTGTTCGTTGCTACACTACCATCTTCGTTCATGGCTAACCAGTCATCTCGGCCCTGTCTCATCAGAGCATTGTCAATGTTCAGTTAATCGGAGGGACGGGGGGAGAGGATCCATAAAGCATGCGTTTTAGAAATAGCTTCTTCACTCACGTCTCCATTAAGATCCTCAAAGCGGAGGAGCGCATTAGGATCACCACTGTTAAAGAACGTCCCTAGTGGCTGCCAATACTCAGGCGAACCAACTCCGCCATTACGCCAAAACTCAACGCTAATGCCATCGTCGCCTCGGGTGACGACGCCGTAGTCACCTCTACCGTCACCGTCGATATCTCCAAGGATAATATCTTCACGTTTCTCTTTTTTACCAATTATATCCCCGTTTTCGCCTACTCGCTTGAAAGTAGGGGGCTTATTTTTGTCACGGTCACCGTCGCCTTGATTGACGGCGAGGAGGGTGGCTTCACCTTCAGGGTTGTTGGTACGTGTAATGCAGACAAAGTCGTCTAAGCCATCGCCCGTCATATCGATAAAGTGCATACCGTCCTGGTCACATTGAAGATCGGAGTCCATATCATCGATCTTAGTAAACTCGCCCTTGCCATTTGCCGAGTTGGCCCTGAATATGAAGTTAATACACATGTGTTAGGAAACTGTAGAAACACTCGGAGAGGTTGAATTAGAGTTGGAAGGAAGACTTAGAAAAGGGGGGAAGGCCACTACAAAAGTAAAGGGACATCTATACCAGGTAGCGTAAATGGCCGAAAAGTCGTCATCAGATTGAACCCATGCAACAAGGTCGTCGTAGTCCGGACTGAACAGGCGTGCGAACCTCCACTGATCTCGGTCCCACTGGCTATCAAAGGTCCAGATAATCTAAGCCAAACACAAACACATTAGTCCCGCATCCTACTCCAGCCTTCTCCTCGCATACAGGTAGACCAGATTCGCGAGAATTACTAAGATTAGGTACTTACGGGCATCTCTTCGGAATCGTGCGAATATTCCTGATCCTCGTATCCACTTCCACGCTGAGTCTTTCCTCCTGCATCGACACCCGTGCCGTCAAACTTATCGCAGAACGGTTCGCCGGCTCCAAAGTCTCCAGCGGCGACGATTTTGTCATCGGACGCGGCCTGATTGATTGCCTGGTAGAATATGGCAGCCATCTTCCGATGTCCATTGTCCTGCTCGTGATTAGACTGTGCAGTCATTGTGTCCGGGTTATGTTAGACGCTAGAGTTACTCACATTTGGGTGAGTATGTGGGTTCTCTGTCGTAAGGAAGTCGTCTTCTATAGCAAACCATTCCTCGCCATTAGGTTCCATGTCAGCTAGGTAGATGCAGTTTTTCCCGGCGCGCCTGTCAACGAGGGCACGAAACTGGTCATCAATAATAGGGCGGTTCCTAGCAGCGACTTCGGCGGTATTAGGTATTAAAGTAGACAGCATAATGCAGGTTTCAGCCATCCCTTCGGCTCCCCATATCTCGTCTAGCACACTCTCCATACGGATACCAGCTTGTGATACATCGACGTCATTAACAGCATCATTCGTACCGAGATTAATGATAACAACGTTTGGCTAAATATAACTCTTATTAGAAATGTGCAAGTAGAGCCTAATTATGACCAGCTTACCTTAAACCCAACAGAGTTACGCAGTCGCTTCTGCGCCTCAGTTATGATGTCCGCAGGGACTGCCTCGTGGTTCTGTAGGTTGTCAAAACACAGCTATTTTTTCTATCTCCTGAGCTCACCTACCTTGTCCTTCATCTCGCCGGAAGATAGGCTGCCAACCATATTGACCTCCCATCCGTCTAGCCGGAGCGCATCCCTCAAATATTTTCGGAGACTAAATAGCCCCAGAGTCAGTTCTCAGCCCTTCCCAAAATCTCACTTCGAGCACGAAGAGCAGCGTACCCATCATTTGTGCTTGAGCCCACGCCACTCATAATAGAGGCGCCGAACGGCAATATTCGAAGGGCAACACGGTTTTGCCTTTTTTCAGTGGCTTGGGCGAACTCTGGGAAGACTCTAGTTACGTTGGAGTAGCCAAGATTGTCGCCATTTAAAGCGGACGAAGAGGCTGACATTGCCCCGCTTGTATGCAATAGGCAAGCAAGTAGTGAGGCTGCAAGCCAGAGTGCCTTGGGTAAGCCACTCATGGTAGACACGCCACTAGGTCAGTAGTTTATTGCAGTGGAATAGATATGAGCGAAATGATTTCTTGAGTTCAGCTTCAAAGGTAGCTAGAGAAATCTTTTAACCAAGATAGTTACCCCGGGCCTTTATAGGAAACCTCATGAAGTGATTAAAACTACTGCTCAGGTTACTGCCAGGGTGCACCTCGTAAAACTTGAGGGCTTACTATCTATTAATTTAGTGGGGTTAAGGGTGACCCGAACCGTGATGCTGACGCCTTGTTTCTAACCTATCAAAGGAGTTCCAAAAATTTCGCGGTAACCTAGTCATCCTCATCCTTCTTACTAGTGAGGAATCCTTTCTCATCTCATCCTTCTTACTAGTGAGAAAGGATTTCGCTCCTCCCCGCGCCAGTATCAGCTGCCGCGACGCTTACACACTCTTACGTTAGCAAGAACGCGCACGCACCGACCTTCCTATATTATAGTACCGCCTTGAACTCCCCATACCATCTCCGCCGTCCCGTACCTCCCATCTCTCCGCTTTCACTTCACCTTCATCTTCTTGTCCTCCACCTTCTGCTACCTAGCTACACTACCGCCACCTTGAGAAGAACCCATCTTCGGCCGCACGCTTTCCACTCTTAGTCTGCTACTGCCACCCTCTTACTTCTTCACTTCTTCACTTCTCGGAACCTCTCGATATCTCACACCTCCAGCCCCTCCCACCTAAAGACTCGGGCGGAAACCTCTCCCTCGATGTCCGTCTACTCCTCCTCGGGTCGTTGTCACCTACATTCACTAAGCCCAAGCTCCCCTTCGGCTGCTTAATTTTCCGAAGTCTATGGTAGGGTGTGGTTGCTCTTGAAGTACTGTTCTCAATATCCCACCCGCCCTACTCCCTCGTAGCGTACACTCAAAGTAATATCGCATGTACTTATGTGAATCTCGAGATGTGTGAATTAGTAGTCGGGTGGGTTACCACCAGCGACTACTTACTGTTGTATATTTGTATTTTTTATTCATATATATAATTAATCCCTTGGTTCATCAACCCACGTTGCCCGGCCTATGAAATATCATCCAACGTCATCTCTCATTACGCTTCCCCTTCGGCTTGTACAATGCTCTTCGTATCCACGCCCCTCTCCACCGGGATAACTGTGCCATTGAATTTCGCCATCGTCAGGCCAAATCGAGAGAGCACGCGGGGCTCCCAGTTCTCAGAAAACCTTTCTTCCTTGAGCATAGGGGTGAGATCTGCGATAGAGCCCCCGAAGAGTGTAAGCATTGTCGAGGAGCTGTTTGAAATTAGCATTTGGTAAAGATAACAGCAACAGCAATAAAAAGGAACAGCTTACTTCGAACTGCCAAAAATGTTATGGAAGAAGTCTTCAGTGTAGTCTTTGTTCGTCTTTCTCGCATCCACCCTCCTCTTCGACAACGCACGCGAGAGATCCGGAATCGTTAGGCGAGGGCTTCCATCTGGCATTGTTCCTGTTGCTTCTTCCAACAAGTCTTGCACAAGCTTCAAGTCCGGCTTCGACTGATCCGGAACTAGCGCTGCATCCTGCCTGGTAAGGCTTCCATCGTGCTCAATCGCATTGTGCAAGCTCAGCTCAGCCAAGTCGAAATGTCCGCTCCAGTACGAGCGGTCCAGGAAATCGGCGGCAAATTTGGGGACGAAGAAGCAGAATGTAGGCGCGAAGTTGAAGGTTTGGCGAATTTTGACATTTAGGTCTTTGAAGGTGATGTTCTTGCCGTCATGTGGTAGGATTCCGTGGTTGGCCATTGCGTTGAGCATGGGGCATGCGGAGCGCGAATCCCCATCCTTGGGTGGGATATACTCGGGCCAGGAAAGCCCGTGTCCTGCTGCGTGTGCGGGAACGACATGCCCAGGCTTGCGGGAGGGAGTGAGGATATTGAGAATGAAGAGGCCAAAGTCCCAGCCGAAAACGAACAAGTTGATGAAGTGGCCAACGACCTTATGTAGGAAACCCATGATTGCTTTGCGTGGTGGAATTTGTAGTTGGAAGGTTGGATCAAAGAGGGAGAACTTCTGCTTTTACTGTTAGCACTCGTGCTTAAATACGGATGTACACTATGAGTACACTAAGTACAGTATGATCCATTACAGCTGAGCTGTTGGCGCCACCATGAAGGTTCGCTCCATAGCTGCGAATCGGAAGACGCTACAAAGGGATATCATGTCGATCACTGCATGAGATCTTGTGAATCCAACTCACTCAATTGGTTACACTAAAAATACTAAACCCGAAAAAAATGCCAGGGATTTTAGACCATTATAGCTGCAAGACGCCAATAATTTAGGTCGATCAAAGACAACTTTAAAGCATTTTTTAGAGTTCCCTCGGAGAAAAAAGCCGATTTTATGGAGCTTCTCGGGGCGTGCAATCTCGGAACAAGTGGGGGAGCTAGGCTACATTTGCGAGATCATGCAGATAAATGTCTCACAGACTGGCTGAGTAACACAACACCAAAGCAGAATGAAAAACCTGGCGATTGACAGCCAGTGGTTGTTGGTCCCTCATGACCCCAAATTGCTCCAATGATGCAAGGCGCATATTGATGTCGAGCTTTGCTCGAGTGTACGGGCCGTTCCGTATATCCATAAGTACTTTTCAGGGAACGGACCACGCTATTATGCCGGCGCGACCGATGGCTCGAGCGTTATATTGACACGCTTTTGCATCTCAAGCTTGGGCAGTTACGCCTCGCTCAATACATTGTAAGATAGAGCTTTCCAAAAACCTTCATGTTTCGTTGGCGGCTTCGGTGTCCCTCAAGGCAGGTCCCGAGTGCGCACTTCCAAGGCGCGGACCTTGGGCACACTGTCGATAGCCGGTCCGGGATATATGGACTGGATTGACAACTATACGGTCGCTGGTCCAGTTACTCAGATTTCTTTGCCATCTGCACTGAGAGCGCTTGTAATATCTGATCTCTTCCGTGTCCCTTGTAGCGTTCGCTCTAGATGGTAGGCCGCATCAATGTCCATTGAAATCTCTTCCCCAGCAGAAACATCATTGAATAAAATCCGGAAAAAAATTCCCAAAGATCACCTGAACCCAGTCATATCCCAGTCATTTAAGAACCATTCGCCTATACCTCCAAAGTCTAAATTCATGAGGTCCTGCTGCCCTCCTTCAGTTACGTAATCAACATCGGCCACCGGTATTGCGATCTGGTCTGAAATGGGTATAAATACTCCCCCTGGGTTGCCTTGAAACCCAACATTTTCCTGGGCTGTACTATCACTGCCATATAGTGTCATTTGGGGCTCATAAATGGGCCACATTCTGCAAAGATCGGCTGAAAACTCCTCAAAGAGATCCAGCTGAGCCCTCGTAGGTCTTGTTAGAGAGGGCCCTTCGCCCGGTAAATGGGCTTTCCGTATATCGATTGCCTTTTGTAACGCTTTTGATGCTCCAATTGCTGACCGCCATCGTTTCGAAAGCTCATCCAGGCACTTCTGCATGACTTCGAGATCCGGCTGAATGGCTTCCCATAAATCAGGAAACGGGCGGACTGATAGCAGCACGATGCTGGCGACAAGGCAGAAGTTTGTAAACACTGGCGACAAGAACTTCACTTGATCGCGTGCTAGAAAGTACTCGTAGATTCCAGCGACATACGAAGCGGCTAGAACGGGGACCGATGAGACTTCCCCTGATGCAGCAGTAGGGCGAGCCAAAATAATTAGACAGATAAAGTATGGGACATGCAATTGTCGGGCATTGAAGTTATGTGCGAGTAAATCGTACGTCTTGGTATGGGGTTGCTTTGGAGACAGGCTTAAATTTGAAGGGAGTGTCCTCGTCCAGCGAAATAATACTGTTTCCACATGCAGGCGTCGTGCGCTACACATGCGTCTTCTCGAACAGCACTCGACGAGGTCGCCAAGGAGACAGCATATCTCGACGTATGGGATAAACAGTTCCCCTTGCGCCTGAGATTCCGGAAAGTCGCCCAAACATGGGGGGCTCGTTTCGCAGTCGTCCATATTGATTGCTCGTGGTCGCCCGTGTGAGACGGAAATGAGAGAATCTCGAACCTAAGATTACTTTAACATTGCCAATCAATCCTCCAAAAATAACAAAACTTACTGCTAAACTCCACCATATTCGGCGGCGGATAGCTCGGTGTGGCCCCGGGGGTGGCTCCTTATGGAGGCCAATCTGGTAGGCAAGGCCAACTCCCATTTTAAGCCAAAATTCGCTAGCATCGTAAGAGACGTATGCGGGTCCATCGGGGTTGTACCAGTGTAGCATCGTTATGGCCTTGATGACTGTGAGAGGATCCTTTTCATGGCCTGCCCAAAAGAGAGCCTTTGCTCGCTGGTAAAACTGCCCTGAAGATGCATGCGACTCCGCGCCTGGAGCTGGCGAAATTCGACTTGCGGCTACAAACATCGATTGCATCAGCAACAGTGACTGAAACTTATCGCTGCCTTCATGTAGCTCCGACTGGCTGAGGGTTGGCATCCACGGATAACAATACTGCATGAATGTTTCCATAAGAATTTGGCGCGTAGACTTTGGTGGAAGTTTGAAGGATCCGCACAGCTCGAGTATTTTCTCTTCGATATCGGAGAGTCCACCTGCTCTGGACGGAGTATACGACCGGGCCGACCTCTCGTCTATGGTCGTGTCGCCGCCAATATAATACGCCCTTCCAATATATGTTGGAGACTCAGTCCTTTGATGTCTCACTGTATTCATTTCATGGGGCGAGTCCGTGGTAATATCGCTGCCTCTTGGCGTCATGTGAGATTGCAGCGATAACGAATTGCTTCTTTCACCAGGGATATGATGAACAGTATGACTTGTCTCATGCAAATCATCGGCTTGACCATGGCTAAGGGGGCTATCCCGTGCCGCGGTGTTCTGTAATGCAACAGAATGCGTGCGTGGCCAAGACGGAAGTGGCATCTGTGTACCCGTGGAATCATCGAAGCCATGGCTGCTGGGGAGTCCCTCGACATGTTGTACAGTCGCAGTTGGAGACCTCGTCGGGGCAGCTCGACGTCTCTTACGAGTTCGAGGGCTATTTGATTCTCATAAACATCGTAAAAAGGGGGCGGCTGCAGAGGATACTCACATGCACTCAATGCGTAACGAAGAGCACGATTGACAGGGCCCCTGCTCCGACAACAATCTGCATTTAATCTTTCCTAATTAGTACTTCCCCATAAAGCTGGGTTTCCAGGACAAAAATACTTTTTTTAGGTTGCAGTGGACGCATGCTTGACCGAATATGTGATTCGAGGTTCCAGTCTGCATATTACTCGGCGTGCCGATTGTGTGCGGGGATCGCGTGAGCACATCCGGAACTCCGGCGAACATCGCAACTCTCAAAAACCCAGGACTATCTCGCACGATGGGATTATATTAATGGAGTCGGCTGATGAACATATGTAAGATATAACCGGAGAATATGCTATCTCAATGTCTTTCTTCTAGCTTTAATTGCAGGAGATACTCGGTCTTGTGTTCCTTTCCCCGCACGGATTTAGAGTGGAGAAGCCGGATGGTAGCCGGCCAGGGCTCCCTTGGAGATAGAAATATAGCCCGATTTGTGAGGCTACTACTTCGAGCCATTCATACGATTTATTTACTGGGTAGTTAAGACCATGTAATGTCGGTCATGAGCCAATCGTCAAATTTATTTGAAAATGAACCTAGTTTCAATGGTGTTTTCTAACTGCATAACGTATTTCACGGGCGAAGCGATCACACGGGCGAAGCGATCACGAACAACACCAAAACGCGACTATTATTACTACTACACTACCACCACCCTACATAATGACCCTATTCAATTGCAATTGATTCCTGGCGCCTCTCGCACGTACAGGAATTATGGCCCATAGTGCCACATGCTCCACAGCGCTTCTGTCGGCCTGTAGAACCCACCTGCCTACTCTCATTTGCCACCTCCGTACGGACTTGAGCATCAACCTCAGCACTCTGAAGGATATCCTCTCTGTCTCGTACA
>JPJU01000069.1:0-33180 GCA_000750735.1 Pseudogymnoascus sp. VKM F-4246
GCCCCGAATGACGACTTGGAAGGTTCCTCGGGACTCAGTCTGGATGATTCTTGTCCGCAGAATCAAATTTGCCTCGACCGTCGCCTCCCACGCCGCTCGGAAGCGATCGAGGTCCACTCCTACCGGGAGCTCATATGCAAATTGCGCCACGTACGCGCCGTCCTTTTTGGCTGTCAACGCTATGAAGCCCTCCTGCAATGCTGTGCACGGGTATATATCCTCAATGTGGCCTCGTTCCACCCCACATTGCTTCATCGCCACTCGGCAGATAGCTTCCTGGGCCTCCTCGCTGTCCAGAAGTGCAAAAGGGCCAACAATTGTGACAGAGCTTTCAGCGGTATAGCACATCACACGTGCGATGTCTGACAGCTTTGGGTGATTGAACACATCTGCTACTGTCAGTGCAACTCCTGCTTTTCTTATCATTCCCACCAGCTTCATGGCCATGATCGAGTCACCGCCAAGGTAGAAGAAGCTATCATCCATGCCAATAGTGCCAGGGCTTAGTTTGAGCACCTGTTGGAGAAGCTGATGTAAGGTCCTCTCGTTTGGGGTTGATGGCTGGCGTTTTACTGTATCTGTAGTAGTAGTATATGCTGCCAATTCCCCTCTCGTAAAGGACGAGGCGATCTTTCGCAGCTTGAGGCGGTCCGTCTTCCCAGTAGCTGTTACGGGTAAATACCGTAAAGGGATGAAAGTTTGTGGTACCATGTATCTCGGTAGGTGATCTCGCAGCTGACATTCCGTCTGTCGAACCATTGCCTGGAAACTTGTACTTGATACGTCTAGCAAGTCATTTCCGCCTGCTTTCCTCTGTTCATGGCTGGTGGCATGGCCGTATGTGATAAATGCTGTCAGCATCGGTCTGGCTGCTTTCCCGGCTAAGACCACGACTTCTGCCACAACATCCTTCACACCAGGAAAGTACTGTCGAATATGAAATTCCACGTCTCCAAGTTCAATTCTCTGTCCGCGAAGCTTCACCTGTAAGTCTTTCCGTCCGATAAAGCGGATTGACCCATCCACGTTATATTGTGCGAGGTCTCCTGTTTTGTAGACCCGACATACACTGCTATCTCGGCGGAAGTGCTGAAGCCACCGGGGTGGTTTACTAATAAATACAGATTGGGTCTTGTCGGGTTCGTTGATGTAGCCTCGGCCCACGATCGGGCCCTCGATCAACAACTCGCCCACAGCGCCAATTGGCATCAATGTGTTATGGTCTGACTTATCAACAATCCAACAAGCACCTCCAGTTGCGAAGCCTATATTCGACGGATCGGAGCCCTTTGTAACATATGGTTGCACTGTAGAAAGTACGCAGCATTCAGCGGGGCCGTATATGTTGATCAGGCGAACATGCTCACTCCATTCCGCTATGTCATCCTTAGACATTGACTCTCCCCCGAGGACAAGAGTCTGTATGGTTTGTAGATCCTGTGGTGATAAAGATCGTAGAAAAGAGGGCGTGAGATCAGCCCAGTTCACTCTCAGTAGGCGTATAGCCTCGATCAACCCACTATCACGCTCGATCTCTGACGGGACACAAATGCACCCGCCAGCCAAGAGCGTAACTAGGGTATCGGAAATGCTCACATCAAATGCATATGATGCAAACTGTAGGGCTCTTGTGTTGCGATCCAGACCACCCGCTTTTATGTAAGCTTTGGCACTTGAACAAAATGCATCATGCTCAATAATCAGCCCTTTCGGCTTTCCTGTGGATCCAGATGTGAATATGGCGTAGAGAGCGTTGTGGGGCTGCACTTTTGAACCCATCGGGTCACATTGGTCTTCACGCCATGCCGTCTCACTTTCGCCAACGGGAATCACTATCTTGGCGATTTGTTCGGCTTTAGTCATATTGTCTACCGAAGATAGTACAATTGTTGCACTGATATCTCCACAGATCTCCTGTAGACGACTTAAAGGATATGTTGGATCGAATAGCACGAAGGCACCGCCTGCTTTCATTACCGCCAGTATTCCTACCGTCGTCCACTTGGATTTTTCAAAGTAAAGGGCCACAAAAACCTCAGGACCTACCCCTAATTTTATCAAATAGGCTGCTAGATTCGATGATAGCTTGTCGAGCTCTCCATATGACATAGTGCCCTCAGTTGTACACACAGCTGGTGCATCAGGCTGTGCCAAGCACTGCTGGATGATCAGTGTGTGCATGCAAGTGTTCGCCCTTTCAGGCACTTCACCATTCCATGATTCCAACTGTCTGGTATTCTCCAGGCTAAGGCTTGTCAGATCATCCACACGACTATAGGGCTCTGTATTGAGTCTTTGCATAATATGGGCAAATTGATCGAGCATCCACTTCATCTGCCTTCCTGGTACCACGTTTTGATCATATACTGCCTGCACTCTGACAGCGCAAGTATCTAAGTTGCAGACCAGCGTCAATGCGTAAGTCCCGAATGTGGCATGGTTGGAAAGATCTTGTTCCTGAGTGACTTCCTGAAAAATATTTGAATCGTGATGTGGCTCCGGCTGCATCACCAGTAAACACTGGAACTTGGTGGCAGCCGCAGCATCCGGTCCCAGGTGACTGATAGTATGTAGCCCCAGTTGCTCAAACGGGATCATTCTAGCCTCTTGGTTTCGGACACTATGTAATGCGTCCTCCACTCTTTGGTTTGATTTGAGATGGACGCGGAAAGGCACTGTTGCAATCGTAACCCCTGACATCACTTCAATGCCAGGCATATCTCCATCTCGCCCAGTGGTTGTTACACCGAAGATAACCTCATCAGAATCTGTATACTGAGATAGTAGAATTGACCATCCCAGTTTGACTACTGCTGACGTGAAATGGCGGTTCGGCGTAGTTCCGAGCTGGATCAAACGCTCGAGGGACATAGTTGCAGTAGGACTATAGGTGTTTGATGGTAGCGTTGGGAACACCGATGCACTCATGTTGGCGAGCTCCAAACGCCAGAAATCTTCCGATATTGATGAGTTAGAGGACAAAGAATATGCAGTGAAACGATTGAACGGTTGTCTTTGCAGAGTATTATGGAGATATGCCTTTTCAATGCCACTCAAGACGAGGCGAAGTCCCCAGTCATCATAAAGAGCGTGGTGCAGCGTCAGAACAAAATATCTCCCGCCTGATTTCTTCGCATTTTTTACCATACCGACTCGTATCAGTGGTGTTCCCAACTGCATCTCCTTCTTGCAGTCCTCCGCTAGATATACCTGGAGATTGTTGATTGTCTCCCATTCAACACGTCCCCGGAGAACAACCTGAAATGTGCCGGACGATTCTTTCTGAATAATCCTCGTTCGTAAGATTGTGTAGGCGTTGACCGTTGTATCCCAAGCAACTTTGAACTTCTCGAGATCTACGCTTTGAGGAATGGCATAGACGTAACGAGCCACGTACGTATTTGGATTTTTGACTGAGAGAGCAATGAGTCCCTCCTGTACTGATGTGCATGGATAGATATCTTCGATCTGATCTTGCTCAATCTTGCATTGCTCAACGGCGACCTGCAGAATCTTTTCCCGCATGTTTCCACCTTCGAGCAGCGAAAAGGCAAATACGTCTTGTACGGCCTTCGTCTGGGAATGTAATCCATCTATAAAGGTCTCAGGAGAGTCATCGCCATTGGGGCGTTGGACATTTCCGGGGCGAAATAGATGTTCCATCGCTCCTCCCTGTTTGAAATTCGTGGCCTTAATCGTGAATATAATTAAATAACGTCGAATAGATAGATATTGGAGTTTTTCTGTGGCAGGACTTTTGGTATCAAAAGGTTCACATCCAAGTGTGGGGTATGGACTTACTTAAAACAGCTCAGATTCGGTGCCAGACATGTAGTAATGTGGCATGAGTCTCTTTCTCGAGATTGCCTTAGTTTATATTGAGAATAGACTCATCTATTATTAGGTAGAAAATAATTAGAGGATAGTTCGTCAAAATCTATTCAGATAGACGCTAACGATGGTCTATTCCCAAACACATATGTTCGAGTTTTAGCTGAAGTTCAGGAATAAGGGCGATCACAACAGTGTCTCGGAGAATAAACCCCTAAAAAACACTGGCAGAAAAGCGGTGAATGTGGCGGTGCCATTCACCGGGGAGATACGTGCTGTGCATTTTTAAATGCAATTTTAAGTCTCATGTACATGCAGGTGGGGGATCCCGGACGTCTCAATTCGAGAACGAATTATAGTTCATAGTCGTCCGGCTGCTCTGACCAATATTTCCGAACTGTGGCAGACTTGGCTTCTACTTTCGCTTAGGGCCACCATAGGAGATGACAGACTGGGCATATACTTTCATCGGGAAGCTTCTTGTGACGTGCTTCTTCATCAATGCCGAAACAAGTATCAAGCAGAATTTCAAATATTCTCGAATTCATCTAAAACTTTAAACATAATGTAGTGGCTCTCTAACGCCATCTCTTCTGTTTCTGTTTCCCGAATTTCTTTCAAATGATGAGCCTCGAACATGACCAGTTTTATCTCCACACAGCCAAAGAGCGACCTGACCTCTGGAAGGCTTTGGAGGGGCTGGACCACCCCTTAATGCGCTGTAGCCTGAGTTTCTTGACAACGAGCGCTACTTCAGCCAGCTTACCAGAATTTCAACCTTGGCAAGATTTCAGCTCGTTCTTGTCGAGCAGTGAATGGTCGACAAACTATCATTGGTTTAGACCACTCTATTCCATTCTTCTGGCCAGAACTTTCAGAGACTACTTCAACAGAACAACAGTCAAATGCCTCAAGACTCTTAGGTAGCCTACCAGATGGCGGATATGTTGCCATCTTAACACGGGGAGTTCTTCGCACTACTGTAGGCATATCAGAGTTCAGAGAGAATCCATTTCCGCTCCCTGCTTGTTCATACATGGGATACCTCCAAGGTCTAAAGCCTTTTGACCCGGCCAAATTTTTGCCTCATCCTGAAACTTCGTCTCCCACCCTACATCATGACTTGAAAAAAACCCATCCCCATCTTCAAGCTCAAGTGTGACTCATTAATGTCTCAAGTCGCAATACATCTTGTCCTCTGTACATGTCCAGTGTAGAACAATCGGGGTTTTGGGGTTCCAGGGTTTCGGGTTCCCAATCAGCTCCAGTGTAACCTGACACACGGTCTCGGGGTTTTTATTGTGTTGTAGACCCGCACGGATCTTTCTTGCGAGAGAAGACACTTGTGTGGATTATTTGATCCAATCTGAGATTCAATAGGACCAGTAGCGGTGCGGGCCGTGGAGATTATCTCCGCCTCACCCTGCAAATACCCGTTTCTGCGGCTGAAAGCAGACTGTAGCTTCTGCTCTTGCCGATCATTGCTATACATATTTTTCTACGCTCAAGGTTGGAGAACTCGACTTACGTCAATGAAAACGATCTGCATCAGCTCACTGCTACTCCTCAACAAACCTTTACCACAGCTGTATATAGTATTTTAGATAGTAACATTTCAATAGAAGTGTCACCTTTATTAAATGTCCGTAACTGGTCTTGAAAACCCCAGCTGAGAGTGTAAGCGCAGCTAGCCAGGAATTTGGTGTTCCAAGATGAACGCTGCAGTCAAGTATCACCCAGCTTGCTCAACCACAGCGCCAGGAAGGTGGTCTGAATAAAGTGCTTTCGGCCACCCAAGTAGAGGCTCTCAAGAGATACTAGCGGCGTGGCCAACAATATTGCGATGCCCACATATCCAGCGGGTATGACTTGTTTCAATTACCTTACACCTAGAAGATAATGATGAGAAGTCCGGAGAAGATAGACTCTGCAAACACCCAGTGCATATCTGGTGAGGGATCATCAGGTGCTACTATCCCTTACAAAAGTGGAGCGCTCTTGGTACCCGTCTTTACCCTCACGAAAACCAACCCTTTCACACGCTGTCAAGTCCCTCGGAAAATCGTAGCCGTTGTCCCAATAAGGTAAAACCGACACGGCGCTAAGAGGACGGGGACCCGCCGTATGGCACCACTAATTATGAGAACGCCACAGTTCTTGGCCAACAGGACATGGTTGTAGCGAGAAGAATTGTGCCCAGTGCACCCAGAGAGGGAGAGTAATAGAGGAATTTTCTGTTAGGCGTCTTGTCTGCATAATGGGCGATAATCGCAGCAGACACCAGAGTCACAAAGCCGTGGACCGTCAGCAGCGCGGTGGTCAAATTCCGGGTTTGAGATGGGTCGATCTGGAGGCGGATTTCGACCATGTAACTCAGAATGGAAACGGTGAAGCCATGGGGGAATATTTCTGTTTTAATTGGGTTACTATGGGGGGAACTACTGACGAAGGGTTTGACGGGAACGTGTTAACCTTACCGGAATAAACCAAGCGTGGTAGATAATAAAAGCTTTAGATAAGCGCCATTGATGGCCCCAAGGCCGATATTCAGAGGCCATTATGGACTTCTGCATTTTGTCTGTTGTCATGGAAAAGGTAGAAAGAGGTCTACTCACTCCTGGAGATATTAGGTCGCTCACTGAAGAAAGACAGTTGAGATTTCTCCTCATCTATGTAATGCTACGGACTGTATATGGCCATTCAAAAAGTGGTGGCGTGCGCCAAAAGCACAGACTTCGCATACCCCACCCGAGCTGGCCAGTACTGTATGTACAAGGACGGCGGGGTCCAATGTATCTAGGGTTCAGTTCGTGAAAAAATACAAACTTGGAGGATAAATATGGGGCAGCTCGCGCCATCTCAGTGGATCTGATAGTCCGTGAGTCTCACTTCAGCTGAGCAATCTTCCCGTCCTCCCAACTTTGGATATACGCCCGCCTAGTTAAACATTCGCATCCACTCACCCTTATTTCTCTCAGACTCTTTCAGGGTTACACTTAATGTCCAGACTGTGTCCTCGCCCACAAAGTCCCGGTCGAGATTGGCATGGTTGAAAAGATGGTAGGTCCCGTCAGCCATTATCTGTTCCTCTGTGAACTAAAAATGACCTTTGAGACAAGCACAATTAGCTGCAGTCGGTACTCTATGATGATCTAATCCTAATTAAATCTCTCTCGGTCTGATAGAGAGTATGTTTCTTCCTCCTCTCTCATACCACCGATGACCTTTCCTTTCTTCGCGTTTCCTTACTTCCAGTCGCGGAATTCCCCTCGCTTGCTCGCATTACTTTTCATCTGAAAAGCAACATGAAGCCTTTCGATAACCAAAATTACCATACTTATACTGCGCACTCGAGGCCGGAATTATGGAAGGTGTTGAGGGATGAGACTCATCCCCTCAACGCAGCCTGGCCAGTGTTCCTGGATCAAGACACTTGCTTCCAGCGATATTATCGTCAACTGGACAAATACGACGGCCTGGCAGAGTTCCAATATGCCGTGGTCAAAGAGAGCTGTGGCTACGAGAAGATAGTTGCCTGTGGTCGGTCTATTCCGTTCTACTGGCCCGAGCTAGATCAGGTTGGCGGTCGTGCTGGACTTGACTCCCATCATGAAGTGTTGAACACATTACCTGATACAGGGTATGATGCGATTCTCAGCCGAGGAGTTAATCAGTATCTTCGTCGACAAGGCATTCTGTCTTTAGAGTCAGCAAACTCTCCGGGAGGTTCTCAGATGATAAAACATATCGACGATGTCTGCAACCGATCAGAGCCACCTAATGCCCTTTCTGCTATATCCATCACTGTTGACCCGGACTACCGCTCTTTAGGCATTGCAGAATCCCTAATCAAAACCATGAAACAAGCCGCGCGCCGCAGAAACCTCCAGATTCTAGTGGTTCCCCTTCGCCCGACCCTCAAATCAGACCACCCATACACCTCGATGGAAGAATACATCACATGGTCTCAACAGCCCGTAAAAATGGACATAGACCTCCCCTTCGACCCATGGCTCCGCAAGCACGTCCGCCTAGGAGGGAGAGTCATTAAAGTTGCCCACAGGAGCATGCACGTGGAGGGGAGCTTGGCAGCTTGGCAGCAATGGACACAATGCGATCAGTGGAAAACTCATGCTAGTTTGATAAAGTTAGAAGAAAACACCAACCGGCAGTACATTGACTTTTCGTTTCCGGGTGGTCTTGTTCCGCTTCGGCTGTTTGTGCAGGAGGGTCGTTGCGTCTACACTGAGCCAAATGTGTGGCTTTACCATGAGGTGCCATAATATGTCTACATGATAGCCTATGTAACATGAATATTCATTGGAGAGAGTGAATAGTTTTAGTACCTGTCAATCAGGTTTGCCGGTTTGAGCTTACCTATCCATCAGAGAAGGCAATCCCAGTCATCGTCCCATTATGCAGCAAACAGGCGACAACTCAATTAATATGGATGGACTCGCACATCCATCATACCGCGATATACAGAACAATTCCACTTGGTCGAACTCAGATGATTTCGCAGACGCAAAGTATAGTTTACTATCCAAAAATATAGATACGCAGCAATTTGTTTCGTGGCGAGATGGACGATAAATATGCACAGGCAATCATTGACTCTTTCGGCGATAGGTTCACTACGCTTGCTAGACCAGTCTGGAAGATTCAGGCAGACGCTTTGAGTAAAACAGACTTCACTCAGTAATTTTAGAGGAGCATGACGTTGAAAGAAGGGCTTGAGCCAGTATATGACCCTTTCATACATGTTGTTCTCGTGAGGTTTCTAATCGCCTTCACTCTCCTTGACTTAAGCCCTTTGAGCTACTTCATCAGAATGCATCGATGAATCTATTTCGGACAAAACTACATACATGGATTGCTTCCCAGCTTTAGAGAAGTTGTGGCTTGGGTAATCTTCTGTGAGTCTTCAGACGCCTTTAATGCTCGTTCTTGAAGTAGGCGCGATGTTATCAGCAGAACCTCCCGTGCTTTTTCAAGTTCTTGGTACCCCGTTGCTTCTTCTTCGTGAAGGGTTTTCATCTCAGTCAGCAGTTCCGCATTCTCCCCTTTGATTTCTATCATCTCGATCTCCAGGGCCTCTCTTATAGCCACTTCTGCATTGAATTTCTCACGCCATTCTTTAGCGCTAAGTTAGAAGGTGATTGTATCGCTGGAAAAATGTTCTCTACTCTTCTGTGGTGCATCAAAAGCTGTGCATGTTGTAACGAGTCGCGTTTCTTGTCCGTAGTATGCGGCGCCTTGTCCTAGCACAGCCTTAAAATGTACTCCTGCTCCGTTGCATAAGTCGATATAGAGGACCTGTACTCCATTGATACAGGTCCTCTAATTTTATTATGAGCTTGACATCAATTGGGAGAATAGCAAGCCCAAGTTGGCAGTCTGGCCAAATGACACAATTAGCATGGCTTATTATGTACCGAGTACACTCACGAATGTGACAGGCTAACTTCTCCCTGCACTGAGTTCGCCATTTGGCCCTTTTCTGGTTGCTGGTTCGAGGGCAATTCATTTTGATTACATATTTTACTGCCGCTATAGCGCCATGTTATATTCACGTGGTCGTAGTGGTTTACTTACGCGTGGTGGCACCTTGCAGCAGAAAATTAAGGTGTTCGGTCAACATCTGGTATCACCGGGTGGTGACCAGCAGATCGCTGCTCTTTCAAATTGTGAGCCATTATTTCCGTCAGCTTATTACCACTCTCACTCATGGGCATAGATGGCAACCGGACGTGGGATTTGAGCCACAGTTGAACCCCCAACTGAGGTAATCTTAGTTTCAGAGTGACGACGCCAGCGTCGTCAATAGCTTCCTTTGTTCACGTGACCTTAACAGGACAGCTTTTGGTTTACCTGCGGAGTATATCTAATTAATGCCGAATAACTTACAATGCAAGATGGGCTTTAAAATCTACAAGAGACTTGAGCGCTGCCATCTCATCAATAATCCGTATTGTAAAGCGTCTCGATTTTATTAGTAGGCAATCTTTGCCATAGGATCTTTATCTGCTCGTGATGGTACTTTGGAGCAATAAATTGAGGAGGGTCATCGTGACCACCCATTCGACAGGCTGGTAGCCACCGTATAAGGCATGAGTTCATAGGTAACAGTAACTACTTTAAGCGACAGATACTATTTCCGCCCCAAAGACCGGTTGGTCTTAGGTTCCGAAGTGAGCTGGTTAAATGTGTCTCGCCGTGATACGTCCATCTTTGTAAAATCGGGGTCTGGTAATTGCGTACCACTGCCGGTCGACGTGGCAAAACGTTGACAAGCCGCAGTCGGCCATGTCTTGTCTTAACTCAGCGGGCGTCTGTCAGCGATCTTCCCCACATCTAGACGATTGTCTGTGGCCTAGAACCTGCGTGTCTCGGGCGGACTCCTTACGTTTAGATCCCGGATGATAGATAGCATGTCCTTCGCTGCTTGCTCTCCACGCCGAGTCAGTTGCAGTCATGCTCGGTAGGGATATGCTGTCATAAGGAGCAAACTATGTACCGCTCTGCCCAATCGATCCAGGGTCCTGCGAAGGGGCCTCAACTTAGCGTGTTGTTCCCAGGACTAAAAGGTCTCCTAGCATTGCTAGCCCCGGATCCTCCAAAGATACCAGAGCGGGGGTTCCGTGCTGTATCCCACTTGTGCTGTATATGGGTTCTTAGACCTCCATTGCTGCCGGGCCATATTCCCTAACCCTGCCTATGGCTGAGATTTGATATATATGATCACTCCATATATACCAAATCTCAGCCATAGGCTTTCTGCTACCTTGAATCAAACTTTAGAAAGCCATGTGCATCGGAAAGATACCCGTCGACGAGGCGAGTCTCCCAACACCGGAGCCTGCCAATTCTTTACATCCCGCGTCGACTTGTTTTACGGCCAGCCGACTGAATAGCACCACGTTTCAAATCGTGGAAGATGACAAGTGGAGTGAAATGCCCATAATATACGCAAAAGTATATCCGTCTGCAATCGTTCTCCTGGACACAGGTTGTGGCGGCGCGGCGAGGGATCCAAGGGTTGAGCTCAAATCGTTACGGATATTCCTTGAGACGTTTCCAGTAGCAGACAATGGCAACAGTCCTCTCAACCCTAGTGCGGAGAGGAGTTACCTTGTAATTTGCACCCACTGCCATTATGATCACATTGGTTTGTCACTTCCACTGTCTACTACCGGACAGGGTTAAGTATTATACAGGTGGCATTGCCCAATTCACCCATACGAGTGGATGCACGATATGGGCCAGCGCCTACGACAAGAATTTTCTCAGTCCCATTCGGCTACCAAAATCGTCCTTGTGTGATGTTGTTGGCATGGAGACTCCCGAGTACACTGTGACGAACTGGTGTAATGACGGCGAGAGAGTAGTTGATAATTCCGGGTTGGATCTCGGATTGACAATCTACCAGACACCGGGCCACACTCCGGATGAGGTAACTATCTGGGACAAGGAGGAGCGATACTTGTTCGTCGGCGACTCGATGTGCAAGTACGCAACTATGACTTTTCCTTTAGGTGGAGACATTATTGAATACAGCGATAGTATTGGAAAATTGAAGGAACTAGTAGGTCGTTTCAATAGTGATAAAGGTAAGACAATATCTTCATCACGATGAGCTTGAATGGTAACGGAAACTAATGAGAACAGGACCACGTGTGAACATGGGGTGTGGTCATATTACGAGTCGTATTGATGCCAGCGATTTCCTCTCGGAAGTAGACTCATTTCTATACAGGGTCGTTACCAAGCAGGTTGAGCCAACGCATAGCAGAATCAGTCTAGGAGAATTACAAGACGTTTATGCGAGGGAAGACGGAGAAATTTCGTTTCAAGGCGCCAGGAGATACTTTGAGGAATTTCGAGCAAGAAAATCCGCCATGAGTGCTATCCGGGATCGCCAGAGAGCAGAAGAACAGCAGCAGTTGTAAGAGACGCTATTGGGAGCGCTATTTCCTCTTCCCTATTGCATAGAACTGCAGAATCGAAATCCTCAGCTTGTGTGAGAGGCTAAGTGTGATCGTATGTATGATGCATGAGACTATGAGACGACGACAGTGACGTATTAGAGATATGGGGTAGGGGGTGAAGATGAGTGGAGGATGAGGTTTCATGAAACATAGCGACGTGACCAGTGGGTGCAGGAATTCTCGGCGCGCGGGCCATAGACACCAGAGCCGTGAAATCGTAATAACCGTAGAATATAAACAAACCACTTCAACTCATTATGGCACCTGCCCTTCGAAGCCAGCGCTTTCATACTCCGCCTCTTGAACATCTTGCCAATAAAGAACTACGACTACAAGGAAATGCCGATTCTTCGATGTGTTATCTCAAGATGGAAAGTCAAAGTCGCTACGTCAGGTTTTAAAGGAATGTGGTATTAGGTCAACTACTGGCCGTACTTGGAAGAAACAGTTTGAGAATATGGGTTCCTTAGCAAAGAGAAAGGCTTGAAGGTGGACCTGGGCAGCTGGGTGGTGCGGTATGTCCAGTCTGCGTCGTTAACCCACAGACGGGTCTGGGATGAAATTGTGATCTAGCAGGTCGATGTGGGCGACGGTGGGAAATTGGGCAAGGGGCAGCCAAGAGGAAACGGCGGAGTTGTGAAGGGTGGAGTCCTGTTCAAATACCCAGCCTTGGTCTAGTGCTATTATCTAAAACCAAGCGACACAAAAGACAATGCTGCCGTACGTCTCGATGGTAGCTAATTGACCAATATTCCAAAATTCATAGCCGTAAATGCCATACCTGTCTTACTATGGGTAACTTTCAAAGTGACAACGCGACCTTCTGCCCCTCGCTAGCCACCCAGCTCAAACGCACGATACATTGATATGTAGACGGGATCCTTAAACCGAGTCTTAGTTGGATTTCTTCTGCATTGCCGGCGCCACGCCAGGTGACGTCCTTGTCCGTTGCTGGTAGGCCCGGTAGACGACAAACGCAGCCACGACCGCTCCAATCACTATAACATTACCTGTTCAGCCCGTCAGTACCTCTTCTACACAAGCAAACAAAAGCGTGGATAGAAAGTACTAGGATGAGCACAAAAAATAAATACATACTCAGCAAGAGCTTGATCAGCCCTTCAAACGACCGTGCAAGCCCGGAGATGGCACCCCATAGTGCTGCAAAGACCGCTTGGATAGTGCCGAGAAGGGCATGGAGGAGATATCGGAAAACGACATATACGGAGTGCAAAGCCGCTCCGATGGGCAATGGAAGAGACGAGGGACGTAAGTGACTTGACGATAGCTGACATGGCTAAATCGGGTGTGTGTGTGCGTTTGCTTTACAGATATGGCCTCGTGAGTTTCAGCTCGGTAAGAGTCATCTGGTGCGCGACTTGAGGATTGCGACTGTTGGTATATTTTTGTGCAATGCCCGATTAATAGATAAAGTATTTTAAAGCAGGCGATCTAGGTCCATATCATCGGGATCTATATCAGAGGAACTCCCCAGTGAATAGTCGAAACGACCCTCTTTACATTTTGCCCATATATCACGAACTGTACTCGATATTTGGAATGGGCCGAATATAGTTAAGTGCCGACATCATTGAGCGGAAACCGAGTGTATTGCAAATGTCAAATGTATAACTTATGTGCTTTCATTCACCGTATTAAGTATACTTCGCAGCAAAGACACATATAAGCAAGCAGAGTGAATTGCACACTACAGCTGACTAAGAACTCTAGACCTCCACCCACATATTTCATTTCTCGACAGACCCGTTATAATACATCGAGTAGGTACACTCATGATGTGATAGTAGCATACTAGCCGGACATTAGTAACAACTTTGGACTGGAAATATTACGAACCGACGACGAGCCATGGCAGTTGCCGTGGCTTCAGAAGTAGCTTGAGCTTCCATCCCATTTTCTGGTAACTCCAAATTACTGGAAATAATAATAGATCCGGAAGATATGCCTCTGTGAACGCGGACACACTGCTTCTCGTTGAGAAGGGTAAGCATTTCAACGCCTTCGAATGTTATTTAGTTGGAGAGTTGTTTTACTGATGGTAGCGGAGGTAGCATATGGGGTGAAGAAGTGAAGAAGTCTCGCCGGGGAATTGATGGCCTTTTATAATGTTGATGGACCCTTGCACAGTGCTAACCCTTTGTAGATGCCTGAGAAGCAATCTGCCTTGAGATGACAACCCACAGTCCGTACTCATCCCGAAATAACCCATCTCCGAAATTGTAGAGTGCAGATATTCGGACGTTCTCTCCTTTCTGTTGACTCTCTAGAATCCGCAAGCCCATTTGCTTTCCGCCCACGCCCACGCCACTGTGGTCAACCTCATGAATAATAAACCGAGGATCCCTAGATCCACACTTCAGACCAATCTGGCAAGGGGACGCTACCCTGGCAAGAGTCCGTGTGTTCCAAGTCCAGCTCGTTGCATCTCATCATATTTTCTCTTAGCAGAAGTTCCAGTGGAAAGCTGCGAGCAGTCGTCGCCAAACACCAGCCGCCATCCCTCTTTCCGCCAGGGAAGACAGCCGCAATCAGCCGCTAGGCGTAGCGGGAGCCGCAGCACACCCAGCATACGGGAAAGGATGCTTGACGACAACGGAGTATTGCTGTTCAACCTACGGATTTTAACGTTGTGAAAGCCAATAGAGCGAATGGATTTGCTGTTGGTTTCGATGAAATCCTTGATGACCATTTCAGGAGCCACCACTCCACACATGTCAAGCTGATGCAGATCAAATGCGCAGTGAGACAGCAGTTCCAGAACACGTTCGGAGACCCCACGCAAGCGCAGGACCTTGACGTTCTTCAGCAGCTGTCTCAGAGACTCCGATAGAGGGCCTAGATCAGGTTCTTCCCATGAATCGTGGAATGGAAGATCGAAGTGCAACAAGCTAATGGTATGAATGGCAACGCCTGCGCTTCTGGCACGCTGAATGGCGCTCGAAACGACTTGTAGATGGTGTTTGTAAAACTCATTTTTTATGACCATGTCTGGGATCAACAGCCAGCCGTCATCTTCCATCACCTTACAGAAGGACAATCTCACCTCCTGCAACAAAGGAAGTGCACAGAAGACAGATGGTAGAATCAGGTCAGCACCCTCATTGACGATGCTGCGCTGCTCTCTACAAATGCCGTGGACGGTTTTGTATATGGCCATGTACGAATGGAACTCATCTGCTTCATACCCCGCATCGTACAAATCTTTCGCTTGATCCACGTGGCTGTCGGGAGTTAGAATATCGGACCTAAAACGGTCAAAATCTAGTATTTCTACTCGATTTCAGGATTAGTATCAGCGTAAACTCAGTGAGCGACTGGAGATACATACCAGTCTTCAGCAGTTCAGTGGTTTCGTAGGTGAAGGAGGCAATATAGAGCAAACATTTGACTTCAAGAGGTCGTTGAGTCCCTCAATCCCGGCCTGAGAGAACTCAAACTTCACGTGACGAAAGAGGATCGACAGACAGGCTTGTCTGAGCTGTTTGCTGGCGCAGGAGAGACGTTTGATCTCCCAGGGTGCAAGGTGGTCGACAACGGCGTGGAGAATCTCCGTCGGGAGCGTCTCAAGGCGCGTTAATTCGAGAGTGTCAATGTCTAGAGTGTCAATGCTCATTATGGAAATGTTGGAGGGCTGCGAATGGATCGATTGCGGGTAAGGCAGATGAGGCTGGAGGAAAAGAAGGGGAGTCGAGGGCAATTTATAATGGCGAGGATACCGCTGGGGAAGTGAGCTCCAAGGTTTCGTAGTTGTCAGTAATGAAGTTCTCAAGGACGGTCAGGTGTATCTAGGTTTTTCAAGACGAGGGACGATAACGGTGCCACAGAACATTTACGTGGTCGTATTGGTTTACTTACGCGTGGTGGCACCCCGCAGCAGAAAATTGAGGTTTGTGGTCAATAGCCAGTACCACCGGGTGGTATCCACCAGATTACCTCACATGCGATTTGAAAAGAACGTAGTCTTAGTTTCAGAGACACGAATGATTTTGCACCAGCAACACGTTCGCTAATATTGTGGTACATTACTTCAAGGTGCCCGAAAAAATGCACCGAAGCAAATGCCCCAGAACCACGTTTCCATTGTCAGAGCTGGCCAAACTGTTGCAGAAAACCTTTCCGGTACGTTTGCTATATTCACTTAGCTCTGTGACGCTCTTGAAAGTTTGTATGTTGGTCTCGCTGATATCACCACCCGGCTCAGATTTGCAGGCAGCCATTATGATGTAGAGAGTACGCCTTAATTCCATTCCGGGCTAGAACATATACGAAGATTAATTGGAGGTATCTCCGTGATGGGATTGGCATTATGTGCTTGCACCGCTATGTCTGGTAGCTTGGCAGTCGGCGACACGTTTTCCGCTCCGTGACGAGAGATATGTTCCGCCCCAACCACGAATGGCCCAGTCGCGGACAGAACTTTATATTGTTTTAAAACTATGTTCGTCTAATCTATGGAACTCGGATTTAAGCATCCGGTTTTCTTCCGTATATAAATCTATACACAGTATATAGATGCAGATTTCTATCGTTAAACTCATTGCGGACGCGTGCAAAAAGAATATTCGCCTCGTCCGTGGAATAGTTCAGCACCCGCGTATACAGCGCCATGGAGTGCGCCTCCACTGATTGATTCATGTGCCAGCGTTCATAGCGACCAAGTTCTTTGAGTTGACGGCCCGTAGCCCATGGGCCGAGCGGTACCTATAATCGTGAACAAATATACCAATTAAGGAGATTGCCATTGGCGCAGAAAGAACAAACCTTAACAACCTTCTCCTCGACGTCGGTAAACCCGGCCTCTTCCATCCAGCCCTTATGAAAACGTCCCACATTCAGCGGCTTTCCGAAGTCCACACTCGACTTCGATAACTGCGTAACCCAGCCTAAAGTCCATGGCGCCTTGTCCAGATCTAAATCATCATCTGCATATATCCACGCATCATACTCTTGCACTTCCATCCAAGCGCCCAGCTTCAAGTTATTGAACGCCTGTTAATATAACTTGGATTAACTTCCTGTACTCCCAGACAGCGAACGCCAGTGTATGAAATCGAATTTTCCAACCTCCAGAAACGCCCATGGACTTTCAAAGTCATCCACGTAGAACTTCAGGTTTGGGGGGACGAAGCCCGGTTGGATTGGTGACAGGTCAGTCCCAATCACAAGTGCGCCTGGAAACTCATCTGCGAACTCCATTGCCCAAATACCTGTTCCGGTGCCGATATCGAGGACTGATTGCGGTTCTTTAATCGGTGCACAGAACAATGCGCCGCCCTGACAGAGTCGATAGATGTGATGTTGGAGATCGAGTCGATCTTGTTCCATCTCATCGTTTGGAAGGTAGTATTCGCCTTGTTTGTAGGCATGATATCGACGGCTGTTCTCGTATTGGTACCTGGTGATGGATGATGCCAGGGAGGTGCTGGAAGAGGCTACAGAATCTCCGTAAGCAGAATCTGCATCATCAGATTCGCCCTGTGTGCGATCAGGTTAACAAGCTGGAATATATGTGTAAACAAGGCATAGGTACCTCTTCCTGCTCGTCTATTTGAAGGGGTGCCTGATTTTGTGGATTGTTGTCGGCATCTGGGCCAACGAGCGGAGGGAGTTGGTCTTCGGTGACTTCGGTGGCAGTGACAGCAGCCGGTGGTGATGTCTCAGTCACTCCATCATCATCTGCTCTGGTCTCTTCTGATTTCTCTTCGTGGTGCTGTTGATCGGTAGTCTGAGTAGTCTCAGCCTGGGTGACCTGGGATTCGGCCGGCTGAGAAGCTTCTGGCTCTAGTACCTTAGCCATACTGGTGGGGCAATATTAGGTAACCTGAGGTACCACAGATGTGGGTTGTCAGATATGAAGTTTGAGTCGCTTTAAGAGACAACATTCACGATGTTTCAACGGATCGAAGGTCACCGCCTCGTATATCCGGATTGGACAGCTGGACGGCGGATGAAAGAGTTCGTTTCGGTGATAAGTCAAGGGATTTTCTGTCTGAGGCCAGATGACCTTGGTAGAAGACTTCAGAAGATAAGAAGCATGTGTGAGATATCATCAATACCTCACACCATCTGGTGGAGGAGGTGGTGGCACTATATTGGGTGGGCCGGTGGATGCGCGGCTTAGTCAGGGGCGCCGCATCCTCATCAGCACGGGCCGGACAGAACTGGCAGGGCGTTTCTCCATGCGGGGTGTTGTTCTCTGCCAGGGATTGTGTCATCCCGTCTTCTTGGCGAGCCTTTCCCTTGACCACAAATTATTTCATAGGTACGTTCCGAAAGCACGCCAAATATAGCAACTTGGGACACGCCTGTTCAATTCAGCCATGGTCAGGTCCACGGCGCTGGATATCACGATACTGAGTCACTCTCGGCCTAGCTTCCACGTTAGCTTTTTGGAATATATAAGCTGGTTCACACCGTTCGCCCTCTGTATCAACAAATAAACGAGCGTTCATACTGCCCTGAGCTTGACGTATCTGGTTAGTGTCAACTGAAAAACTTGGCAAGGCGACGCTGCTCGTCTTCCCGCCGATACCTCAGACGTCCATGGCGACCCCAACGAACTACGAGCCTTCGCTCAAATTAGAACTGCCGCAATTTTGGGAATTCCCGTGTTTAATTAATACAAGCATAGATTCTGCTCTTTGCAGTTAAAACAGCAAGTCTACTCTTCTCAATCAGAAATCGAAATTTGCTCGCCTCATCACTAGCAGCGTTAGGAAGCGATGGCCATCTTCTTACATTCTCTTAAAGATCAAGACAAGGGCAGCTGAACCAGGCTTAGATGTTTGTGGGATAATAAGAACATCAGCAGCCATGGACATTACACTCGCATCCGTTTGCTGAAGAGTACAAGGATATCTTGCATGCGTCGCCACCCCACATTTTCGTACCAGATTATGCAAAACGGGGTAACAAAATGTTCCAGCGTCTTAGCCCAGATGGCTTCCCCTCCATGACCACATAAATAGGTAGTGCACAAGTACCTTCGGATCTCCCTCGTGCGTTTTTTCATGGAGCAACCAACCAAACCTGACCTTAGGCTGTAATCTCCAAGTTTCAACGTTTAGATCGTATTCAATAGATTCCTATTTTGCATCACATGCAGGACTCCACCAATCGGGATCACTCTGCAACACTTTCAGACTCTGATAGCCTAACTCTGGTCAGTTAAACCCATATTCCGGGCCATGCTTATACCAATCTTCCGCAAGCTCCTTGCTAAACTTCTCTCGCACACCCCACAAGGGTTGACGATAGCTTGGCCGCGTGCAGGCATCCATCAAATCCCTGTACGAGTATGTCTGACGCGGGCTTCTTGGTGGCGCCAAGAGGTAACCCAGCGGCGGCCTGACTGAGCAACCAACCGCTTCTCGCCTCAGCAACTCTTGGATCGTACCCGCCACTGGGAAACCGGTACATGATTCTTGGAGTATCTCAAGACCTAGAGCTATGGCTTCTGGCCCATCTTTGATTGCATAATCATTCGTGGACTTCGTTGGGAAGAAGCGAGCAATAAGGCCGCAGATGCTTGAAATGGCGAACATTTGAAGGACTGTCTGATGGCGGCAAGTGTAGTGTGTGCGGTAATGACGATCGAGGAGGAATAGCGCGTGTTGTGCATGGGTCCAAGCGACTTCTTCGACGGGCATGGAGGGAAAGCCTTCGAAATCGATGAGAGGGTGTAAGAGCTGCACGATGGAGTAATCATAAAGTATTCTGGAAATATAAGTGATGATCCTGGATTCAAGTTTCTACTTACAGTAATGACAAGATGTGCGGAAGAGCCTGGCTGCTAGCCTCAACATCTCCGATAATATGTGGCAGCGCCATTCTCCAGGCCACAAATCTGCCATATTTCTCCAAGATGTGGTGAGCTGTGATGGTCTCAGGATACGGACCATACATCATCGAGCTAGCATCGCTGATAATGTTTATCAGTTTCATCTTCTCTCGGTTTGTTGTTGCTAGAAGCCCTGGCCAAGCCGGGCAGTGGTGACCTTCGTATTGATAGAAGTACCATAATGATTCGTCCAGGGAAGCTTCCCCGTCGCAGGTCTCTTCGACAGAGTGAAAGCCGAGACGAATTGGGGATTGAAAGGTCACTTGCGCCCATTCACTGCATGCATAAGCGGGGCATTGATGGGGCGTGGGGTACTTACACATTGAGGCACCGTATACCTTGGACGGTCTTTTTCAACACACACGGTAGCTCAATCACAGCGCTAGACGAGATCTCAGCAATGTTGTCGCTCGCAAGCCTAAGATATGCCGACGCACGCAATCCGGAGCCACGAGCGATGCCAACGAGGAACATGACTGCAGTGGCCTGTATGGACGTCATCGATTTGTCGCCAGGTTCGAAACTGGCATGAAACGCTTCGGCGAACTGTATTCCGAGCTGGTTGTAGTCCACCTCGTCATCTTCGGACGGGGTGTGGTAATGGCAGGCTAGCGCGCACAGGGCGTTGACTAGTAGAGACGAACAGTGTTGGTGTTTATATCCCCTATAAGACTCAACAAAGTGCCCTTCGCTGAAGAGTGTATAGATAGGGTGTACCCAGGCGAAGTAGAGTTGGAAGAGGTGGTCGAGCAAGGTCGAATCGTGGACCACATTTGTCCAGGAGTAGCCCAACATCTGGTCTTCATCGCAGTCGCAGCCTCCGAAGGGAAGGTCGAGGGAACCGATGGGAGAAGAACTTTCCTGCCCTACCAGGGCGCGGTCTAACCCTTTGCCAATGCTCTCGAGGCTCTCGCAATTTCTTAGGGCGTACAGAACATACGTCTGATCATCAGACTGTAGCGCCTTGAGGATCCGATCGTTCAATTCGTCTTCTGCACGCAACTTGTGAATGTACTTCATCAATTTTTCGTCGGTATGAACGTCATACACCCATGATCCCGTATCTGCCCTTGCATTGGAGCATGTGCAGGGCTTTTTACCATCACCCTACAAACAGGCCAGTTAGCTTGGTGACTTGCCCAGGTTGGGTATGCATGAGGACGGATGGGCGAAATAATTGGACAGGCTTTCATACTTTAGCTCTTTCCCGCCCGGAACCTAGACAGGCATTGGTTGTAATGGGCTTAGGCACCCACAGGCATTCGAAGTGTAAGGGCTCCAGGCCTCGCGCTTTGTCGGCAAGGAAGGTCGACGCGCCTGTCAGGGAGACAGGCAAGTTCGTGTTGGCGGTCATAGGAATTGAACGGCGCGTGTGTTGGCTGATGGGATCTTCTAGAGTGGGGCCGTTGTTAGTGCCCGTCAGTTTGGACCCTTCACCGAGAGGGTCATGGTGATGAAACTCGGTATGGACAGAACCGTTGATGATCCTGGCTTGCAAGCCGGAGTTAGCGTCACCAAAGGATATCGGGGGTTCCATCACATTAGAGCGGTGTTACGACCAAGTATTGACAACAGGTTGAGTGTGTTGATGTCGTTCGTTAACTTTCAGCCGCAGCGGCTTCCAATCGTCGTTGTATAATGGCCCGTGCACATTCTCGTAAAGTGTAAGATGGAGAGGTGTTTCTCTACAACACTAGACCGCATTTGGGTCGGCACCGTAATCGAGGAAGAACTGTACCATTTGGCAATTTCCAATCAACGCTGCATAATGTAAAGGCGTAAGTCCTCGAGTGCAGTCCCGATCGACACATAGTATTTCGTGTCCACCGCGCGGCTCATATATAGTCAGTCCTGTGCTCATGATTCTTCGCCATCCATGCCTTTCTGTGGATGGCAAAGTCCACTGGCACCCCATTTTGGATAAGCAATTCAGCGATTTCCTGTCGATTGAATCTAACCGTGTGATGTAACGGTGTCATATTGTCAATATCCAGTAAATCCGTTGGCGCACCGAGCATCAGAAGTTTCTTCACAATGCCAAGTGTGCAATTCACATTAACGAGCGTCGTGTAAAAGGCCCTTCAGCTGGATATCAATGGTTGTGGGGCTGGCGCCGTATCTTAGCAGGAAGTGGATTGTTTCTGTTTGGGCTTCTTCGATTGCATATGACAGAGGGGTCCGGCCTTCGTTATCTTTGTAATCCAGGTCAACACGGCCGGTCGCCATCAGGAGCTCAACTACAGTCTGATGCCCCCTTTCCGTTGCGTAAGACAGTGGCGTCCAGTTCTTGTTCCAAGATTCAGTGGACTTCGAGTCTGGATCAATGCCATCTACTCCAAGCAGCATCTCTACAGTGGCCGCATTCCCTTTCTCCGCGGCGTTCGGCCATATTTAGCGTCTTTAAATTCGGGAACGACTCTGCCTGTATCGAGCAGCATGATCACAGCGTCGTGGTCATACATCGCAGCCAATATCAGCGGTGTCTCAGAGACATCATTTTCAGCATCCGGGTCGACAGCGTCCTAGGCAAGAAGCAACTCAACAACCGCTGCGTGTCCAAAAATTGCAGCTCTGGACAGTGGCGTCCGGCTAAAATTGTCCCCTGAGTCTGGTTCAACGCCATCCATATTAAGAAGGAGCTTGACGGCGGATTCGTGTCCGTTTCCTGCAGCATATAACAACGGAGTTCGGCCTGAATTGTTCTTTGAGTTGATGCCAAAACTGTTCTAGGCAAGAAAAAGCGCGATAACGGCGTCATGCCCACTCCTTGCCGCCCACAACAGCGGTGTTCAAAGGTCGGAGTCTTTGAGGTTTATTTTATGACCACGAATAAACAGCTCCTTAATAGATTCCTCGAGGTCTAAGCGCTTTTGTATACAGTGCGGGATTGCTCATCGAAGATATCCGCGGTTTGGGGGAGCGTCTGGAGGGTATGGCCTCCTGTGTCGTACTTGTGGCAGATTTGAAACTGGGTACTGCAGCGAAAATCAAATAGCTGAGAGGAGGTGTGGTGTGTGTTGTAGCAGCGGCCACATGCGGCCATCTGATTCTTTCGGCATCTTCATTGATTGCTCATATTGGCAGGATATACTGCTGTAGGCGTGATCTGTGGGTTGTCCTACACCATGGATGAAGAGAAAAGGACTGATTTCATAATCTCTACGCGGATCACTTCGGCAGTGGCTAGGGCATCAACATGCTACTTTGATCAAAAAGCAATGAGATAAATATTGCGGACAAAACTACATACATGGATTGCTTCCCAGCTTTAGACAAGTTGCGGCTTGGGTAATCTTCTGTGAGTCCTCAGATGCCTTTAATGCCCGTTCTTGAAGTATGCGCGATGTTAGCTGCAGAAACTCCCGTGCTTCTTCAGTCCGCATTACTTCTGCTTCGCGAAGAGCTTTAATGTCAGTTAACAGTTCCGAATTCTCTACTTTAATTCCTATCATCTCAATCTCTAGAGCCTCTCTTATAGCCACTTCTGCATTAAATTTCTCACGCCATTCTTTAGCGCTAAGTTGAACGGTAATTGTATCGCTGGAGGGATACTCCCTACTCTTCTCTGGTGCGTCAAAGGCTGCGATTGTTTTAACGAGTCGCATTTCTGGATCATAGTCTGCAGCGCCTTTTCCGAGCACAGCCTTAAAATGTACTCCTACTCCGTTGCACAGGTCGATATACGCCCCAGTCGAGTGCTTGCTTAGTTGTTTATTAAACAAAGCAGCCTTTCCAGCTGTTGAAATGCTCCATTGATATAGGTCCTCGGGTTTTGTTATGAGCTTGACGTCGGTTGGGAGAATAGTAAGCCCAAGCTGGAAGTCTGGTCAAATGACACAATTAGACACGGCTTATTATATACCGAGTACACTCACGAATATGATTGGCTAACTTCTCCCTGCACTCAGTTCGCCATTTGGCCCTTTCCTGGTTGCTGGTTCGCGGGCTATTCATTCTGAATCTAATTACATAGTTCACTGCTGCTATAGCGCTATGTTATATTTACGTGGTTGTGGTGGTTTATTTACGCGTGGTGGCACTTTGCAGCAGGAATTTGAGGTGTGCGGTCAACTACCAGTATCATCGTGTGATAACCAGCATGAGGTGTATGGGTACCCGAAACAGTACCCAGATTGTTTGTGGCCGCAGTACAATTAGAGAATAGTGATCGGATGGATGAAGGTCGTCGGTAGTCTAATTTGAGGGGGACCACCGGATGATGCTCGGATGAAGGACATATATAACTGCGATACTTAAAATCACTTGAATGGGAAATTTGACGATGTACTATTCTAATCTGATATAATTTTAGGCTCTGGTTTATTAATTATTATCACGATGGGGTATCTAATCTATTTTATTGCTTTTGCTTGCCTCGCTGTGGGTTCCACTATTCAACCCCCGTATAATAACTCTTCAGCTGCTACGAAGGCTACTGCGAACTCTTCAATTGCTGCAAACTCCTCAGTGGACATTAACTCTACTTATCTTGAAATCCAATTTTGGGTGGAACCGGGCTGTAAGGGAGATCTGACGAATATATACAAAGATATAACATCATACTACGGGGGAGAAGCTATGAACTACGGCGCTAGACCTTATTTCAGCTTTAAAATCAATCGCCCTCTTCGCGGAAGAGAACAACTTGACTTCAGCACTAGTGCTAGTGGGGCCCCAATTAAGAATTCGACAGACTGGTGTGAGGTCTTCTTGCACTCATATTGGCCGTGGACTTCACCAGGTAAGGGAAGTAACGAGCATACAGACATTTATGTTAATATAAAACAGTGGGATGTGTTGATTTTGCTGTTAATTTTGGTACATTTCGTTGTATTCGGATTTGGCTCAACTAACTAGTCACCGCACATGAAGAGTAGCGGCGGGGGATTTGGTGGGTTCAGCCGTAAGCTGGCCGCCTTTCAGTCGGTCCCGGGTTGCCGGTGCACAAAATAGCTGGCGATCCCAGAGGCTAACGGAATTATCACTTAGAGCACTAAGTAATTCTGGAGGCGGATAGGGATAATCAACGGCACAGTATATAGCACGGTATATAGATCATATTCTACTATTCAACCAATGGCGTACGAAGACAGCCCCAATCTGTACTTTCCCAGTTTGGATTTGGAGGAAATATCAACCAGAGCTTGTCACAGCCCCCAACAGGTTCTGCATAGCCTCGGTAGAGTGTATCTAACCCAATTAGTAAATACTGAGTATATATAAGGTAGCTTACCGTAATGCAAATCAGTATATGCCCCTGTAGGCGTAACCAGGGAGGAGCTAACTGTTTTGCATATATTCCACCTACTACTGAGAGAGTCCGGTGGTGTTGGTGTTGAAGGGATGTCAACGTCAAGCATAGTGAAAGATTGCTGAGGGGTTTGGTTGGAACAGTCTGTAGGCACCAAAGCCTGGTTGTAGCAGTTGAAAGCTATGCCCCGCATCTCATCCCTTGTTTTGCCACTAGCCCTTTCCCCATTATGATAGACCATCAGTTCATCCATTGTGGCTGTGGCAATGAATTGTAGGACTTGGGTAGCAATCTCTGGTAGGTTTCTGTTGAATGTACTAGGTACAATAGTTGGTGGGCTATTGTCCCATAGCTCCAATGTTTCCTCATCCATCTCATGAAGCCAGACAATCTTTCCGAACGTCTCTGGAAGTTTCGATTTCCAGTATGGGTTGTCTAGAAAAGATGGGAGGCCATTCTTGCCATTGGTCATGTAACTGCAACTGATAGTGTCTGATGGAGACATTTTTGAATCCTGGTGGAAGCTCTGTGAGGGACCGCACGTATAAGAATTGTGTTGCATGTTCATGTTGTTGTAGTTAGTGTCCAAGGCGTTGAACCGTCCGTCATGTTGCGCTCTAAGGGTGAGAGGGAAATTGGGTAAAATTCCTGGGGCAGCCGGGGCGCCTCCTAGTGGCTCTGGACAAGTTAGTTTTTAAAGTACAATGCACAATCATAACAGGACATTGTCAACGAACCATGGCTTGCATCCCGTAACTTTCCCGCCTTGAAAAGAGCAAATGCCTCTTTTAACCCTTCCGAATAGCTTGTCCCAGCCCAGTATTCCCGAAGAGGGGCAATATATGCATCATGGAATAGTGAAAACAAAGCTTCCACCAATTTGCCACTAACTTCAAGAAGAAATCTAACCTCACCAGATACGCACGTCTCGACGTCCTTCAGAAACTTGACGGCATTTTCCTGTTGCAGTCTTTGAGGCTTATTTTTAGCCCAACCCGACCATTTCTCCAAGCTCTTCATCTTCCGGTATGGGAGACTTTGGCACGTGCTGCCAAAACTCAAGTTTTCTGTTACCGTGATGTCTATTAGCGTTTTAGATATTTGCGTTTTGAAATGCCGAGGGCGACCCATTGCAAAGCTTTGGTTGTTGAATTAGCAAAGCAGTAAAGTTGTGATTTGTGGTGGTTTGTGGTGGTTTGTGGTGATTTGTGGTGATTTGTGGTGATTTGTGGTGATTTGTGGTGATTTGTGGTGGTTTGCGTTGGTTTCCGGTGGTCCTCCGTATATATAGGGCAGGAACAAATAATTACAGAGTAGTTTCCGCATTTCCAGGGGTTAATGAAAATCCGACGTACACCCCACTCCAGTAGCACAGCGCATGCAGGACCTTATTTAAATCCTTGCACTACCCCTGATTCAGGATCTACTTGCATGACATTCGAAAAAGCAAACAGGGCTATTTCGGTACCCATTACAGTACAGCATGGCTACAAAATGTCGGAGGTACAGATGTATAGACGCACACGAATTGCAAGGGCTCTCATTCTGCGCCTCTCAGAGCTGCCATAAAGGTATATTAACTGGGTCGAAACTGCATCTTGCCTTGAATGTATACAGGGCGGTACGCACGACCACATGCGCCTCATGCTGGAGTCACGCCCCCTGTACCACGAATATAACGTGCGCCTTTTATGACAGACCACAATAAAGCTCTGCAAAATATCGCAGGTGACGCAGCTATCAAGGTACGATTCTGGCTCAGTAAGGGCCTTCGACCTCTGCACCATTCGAGTTCGTCCGTGGGAGACCAGACTCGGCATCCCTGGAGCCCGAGCTGGTATACCACACGATCGAACACCAATCAACTTGTCTATTTTTAGTGGTGACCACAACTTTCCAAACTCGGATCTATATGGGCGATCTGCATTGGAGGGGTACTTAGGGGGCTGTAATGGGCGCGATCGAGTACGATTGGCTCTGTTCCATGTCACCTGGCCTCCCATCACTTACCCTTGCCTCGCTCATCGGGTAGTGGGCGGGCCCAGTCTTATTTAAAGAGAGGATCGATCTCCAAATCTGCCTTGGGTTTGCTCACCTCTGATCTCCGCCTCGAACGGCTGCATTCTACTTTGATGACTGCAACTATAAATTTTCAGGGCCAGAAGTATTCAGTTTACAGGAACAGGAGACGTCCTGCTGGTCTGTAAACTGTTACCTATTCTATATCTTTACTGTTCAAAATATTATCCTCGGCCCAGTTGCTGGGGTTATCTTACCACGACCGTACCCTGACATGGGACTATACACGTCCTGATAAAGCATCAGACGTTCTGTTACGCAGAAGGGCCCAACATCATGGAACCTTACCATAGGCGTCATCGGGAGCAATCGCGGTTCAAGAGGTCACATCATGGTTCTCAAGGTAGGCAACGTCCTCTGTTACATGACGAACCTTGGTAACACTGCGTAGAAAACCCCATACTGCTTGACGAGGCAGTCGAGTCACCACGGAAGAGGCGACGGCACTCTCCACGCATTTACAGCCCTACTACACTATCTCAGTTACCTACCGAAATTCTCAATCAAATCATGTCCGAAGTTCCGGACAGGAGAGGCCTTCTGAGTCTTTGCCTGGCTTCCAAAGCTTTTTACAATATGTTCAAAAACAAAAGTTTCGAACTTGTCCGTTCTGCCCACATAAAGGAAGTTGAACAGAGAGCATATCACCCTTCTCATGTGGCCAGCACTATTTCCAATCACAAGAGACATACAAAGGAGGTTTTGATGCTCTTTGAAGTCACCTGGGATGGCCTGATAATGAAAGGTGACCTCGCCAATGCGAATACCTTCATACGGCGCTTGCGCGAATATGGTACGCCTCAATACCACATCCTATTGGAGCTACTGCAAACAAAATATGATAAGAAGGTCCCCGAAATGTCGTGGAACGGCTGGGCAAGTGCGTTCACAGCAGTTGACGCATTAGTATGGGCAAATCACTATCAACAGCAACACAGACGCGATGACATCGGGGAGATGCAAAACTGGTTACTACATGAAGCTGTTTGTAGACGGCGGGAGATAATAAGCCTGAGCACTTCAAAGGTTGGGTGGGATATTGCCTACTTTGTGTTGGAGGAAATAAGAGTTAGATTGACAAGCCCGCCAGTCGCCATATCGAACGACAACGATGTGGCCGAGGTGATTCAGGCAATACTTGTCCTAGCTATCGATAAACAACTGTGGCACGAAGCTCATCTCCAAGTATTGAAGCTGCTGAAGCTTGGTTTCAATATCAATGTCGACAATTTAGTTGGCAACATCAGAGCCATTTGCTGTGGTGCCATCTCGGCGAATAATTGGTATGATGCTACAACAGCAATGGATATATTCCTGAATTATAAAATATTCTGGGATATACCCGGGACCGGCGTCGTTTGCTGCGTCGACTCGGCAATATCTGACATCCATAAAATGTGGCGTACAGCAATAGGAACTAGATGGGATAGTAGTCATCGACTCTTCGATTATTGTACTTACTAAATATTAGTCGCTACCAGCAGCTTTGCGATGTCTGGCCATACTCAAATAGTAATTGGTGATGCATCGGAAAGAGCCAACGTTAGCAGATATAAGCTAGGAAATTAGGAGCTAGGAAATTAGGATGGATTTGGCGGGTCCCAGAATACCACTAGTATTTATAAATGCTGCGTTGTCTGCAACTTAGCTTTCAAGAGTGCCGCCACTAACGTCGGACCAAGAGCGGGAGGAGGCGGCTCGGGTCGATCCATAGAACGTTCGGCCCGAGCTCCCGTGACTGTTTTTCTGTGACCATAAGAGGGCCAACGCCACGGCTTCAGAGGCTTCAGAAGGCCTCACATCAATTAGAGTTCATAGTATAAATGATTTGATTACTATAATAATTTACTATGCTATTTACTCTGATATTGCTCTCATCTTTGTGCGCCAGAGGAATCATCCGTTGAACACTCTAAACAACACTTGGACAGGTATCGTATCGTAGTCACGTGATATTTTCTCTGGACACGAGGTACCCATCGTGTCCAGATAGGGCTTGGTGCGAAAATCGCACCCCTTTTCCAGACCGAAAGTTTCAACATTGCACAATTGGGTGATAATGTTTTTTCATTGCTGAAGTCAACATTAAGTACTGACTCTATCGCGATATCTTCCATTCAAATTGTTTCTCTGGCCCACCCACCTCCCTTTGCAGCTCTCTCGAGAACCTTTTGTCAAGTGACCTGCTTGAGAGAAGGTTCATAATACGGAGCAGAAACAAGAGTATGATGTTTCTGTTCCGCATTATGAGTTGTTATTTCCGTCCCAATCCCTCGACGCAATGGCCGCCCTTTCTTCCACCAGTTGCTCGCGATAGTAGCGCGCCTCAAGACCGCTGCGAGTACGATGGCAGCCTGGGAATTCCCGGTTGTACTCCTCAGTGACTTTTATCCACGGCATGTTCTCACCGTCCCTCTTGCCCTGAATGAAGCGGACCTGGTCGGTGGTGTAAGGTTGTTTGAAGTCCTTCCTGTTACGACGTGTGGTTGGGCTGTATAGGGGTGGCAATGCTGTATTTCCGTCATGCACTGCCTGAAAGACCTCTGTTTGGGTTTGGGTTTCAGCATTGATGGTTTTGGTCATTGGCAACTGTAAATCCTTAATGGATGGGAGAATAAGTCCAGGTTGCTTATGTACTGAGTAAGCAGTGTTCTTGGGTATAGTATATAATGGTATGTCTGAAACACGGAAGGCAGCAGGCGACTGGCGGTTGTCCATCGTGAGGCGGATATGTCGGGACGTGGATAAATGGATTTACTGAAGAGATACACACTCCATCGCAGGCATGACTAAATATATAGTACGGAGTTACCAATTCACTGGCCTGCACAGCTGAAATGTCATCGAGTTCTGCCCATCCAACAGTCGTATTTTGGACCCCAATGGACCCCAACGAGATGCGTGGAACAAATAATAAACGGGCGCCCAGACACATATTCACATTGTTGGTTCGAGCTGTCACTTTGATTGCGTGCCTAGGCCACCGTATGAAGTGAATTCTAGGGCCGAGCCTGTCGTAATATTGGTCCGGAATTCCCAGTGGAGCATCATGATACCGGCACATGATTATGGCCATCATCAATCCTGTCGCGATCACTTTCGATGGCAGGGATGACAACAGGCTCCGTCTGTACTAAATGTTGGTGGCTGCAGCTGATAATGCGAGTTGTAACGGGCAGGTAGTAGCGCGTGCGGCTAACCCGGCTGATTTTCATGTGGCGGGATCACGAACCCCCGAAGAAATTAAAAAACAGAGTAGGAAATGAGCGACAGCGGTTTATCCGCATATGGAAGGCTTTCGGTGACGTACGTTTGAGACTTTTCTCATATTTTGATGACTAATAAAACGGGGGCGCTTGGAACATGCCGAAAGCCAATGACGCTTCAAAGATCGTTGTACACGGCGCCAACCCCGCGTAATATTGTAGCTTCCTGTGGTTTCCGGAGCTCAATGTTTTTGAGTGCCGTGGTGGGCAGTGATTAACTTTGATTTTTTTTATTTGCTCACGTTATCGCTAGTTAACGGTCATAGTTACATCGATTTACTATCTTATACCCCGCGAGGTGCAAGAGTCACAACAAGTCCAACCTTCAACCCCCCAAGCCTGTTCTTGGCAGATATAAGTCACTATCGCATCCCCGTTGAGAGGTAGTGTCCGGCTCAGCCCCTAGCGCCGGATGTATGACTAGGAGGCGTGTATTTGCATTATGGTGTGTATCAGGTCGTGAATGTTGATGGAGGTTGGTGTTGATAGCTGTAATCGGAGTCTGCGGCCGGGACTCTCCCGTTTCGGACCCAGCAGACAAGCTTTCATTGATGACAAATCCTCCCCCACTCTCTTCTAATCGTCCTTCCAGGCTATCATCCCAAGCTTGAGCGTTTCCAAAACTTCGTGTAGGGCTTCCAGGCCGGTGCATGCCGTCGCAAACGTCTGGGATCTGGCTCATACCACTGGAGCGCATTGATTGCATAGTAAAATGGCCCGTCACGCTCTGGGGATCAGTCTCAATTGTCGTCGTAGACACCCCAGCAGGATTAAAAGCACTATAGGTGTAACCTATATCCTTTAGAATTTGGAGACGGCGTAACTCACTCGGCGATCTCGCGGTGCCGACTTTTGCCTGTTTGTCTCTCTCGCCCATTGATGTCATTAATGCCCCATCATTGTGATCAAAGCCGATATTCTCTTGCTCTATGTCCGGTGAGAGGAGGCTGCGGCAGCGAATTATAGGTCGCTGGAAGATGAAGAGCAGCGCATCGAAAAGGTCGAACGACGTGACTAGTGCGAAGGAGAGAGAGCGATGTTGGCCATCCTGCGTAGGCTTGTACCATAGAATAGCGAGCACGAGACTAGTGGTATGTTAGCTTGACCTCCAGGGTCGAGAGACCATACAAACCTAATACAGAGGTATGCGACGAAAGTTTGACTTGAGAGTGGCTTTCCCAAGAAGACATGAACTATGACGTGGAAGAAGGGAAATACTGCGAGAACTGCGACAACAGCGACTGTAAACGTGATCGCTCTGTTGGATGAGTCTAGTAGCCAGATAAAGTAAATGCTGGTCTGGCTGCAAAGCTTAGCACCGTAAAGAAAGTACAGCAAGGCAAATGAATTCATAATGTTGTGGTTATGATGGTTGATCATTGAGGAACTATCGAGAGAGAATATGAGAGCGCGATCGAGGACTGAGTCAATATTCATACTCAACCAGGGACGGATGGGAAAGTACGAGAATGGCGAAATTGAAGGGGGAGGGGTGAGAACCCTGAGAAAGTGAGAGCGGGGAATAGATCGCAGGGTGGCCCAGTGTAGATCACTAACCGGGAAACAAGTATCAAGGATTCTATCATCCGTCTACTCCTGCCTCCTCTAATGTCAATTTTCAAAAAGGCCGATGTAACACAACTGTTTGTTGTCTAAAAATGCGCATTTGCATATGGATGATCTTGCCTACTTGGGTAGACAAGGGTTGTGATGGGACCCCGCATATGCAGTGGGCGCGTATGGGCAATCGCGTCCAGTTTTGGCGCCTATCGACCTGAGACAAGCCTTCTTGGCGCGTTTACAGGGTCAAGAGGGGGACCTAAGTCCTTCTAAAATCTTTAACTTTTGCTTCTTGGTGTTTACAGCTGCTAATCCTAAATCAAGCCTACCTAAATGTTACAACGTTTCTACGACCTATAACTTTGAAGCTTCTTTGTTTCTGCAAAATACAGTCTTGTTCATCATGGATAACTTTACAGAAATATCCCAACAAGAGAGAAATCTTGTGTGGGGGTGGAACAATGACTTAAACTGCTTCCTTTGTAGAGGTGATATTCAGAATTATCCTCCGTTGACTGGAAGCAAGGGCAGAGGAAGGGTAGGTACCAACTGCTTGCACCAGTGTTATAGATTTGATTTAATGCTATCTATAGAACCTTACAAAGCCCACCGAATTGAGAGAGCTTGATGATTTATACCCTCCCGTAGAGGAGCCAGTTTATCAAGTCTCAAACGAAAGCCAGGGGAGTGCGGATCCAAGGCCTCACTGTTGCAATCCATATGATATCCCCTGGCAAGATCTTCGACTTGTCAACCAGATACCGCTTTTGAGCAGCCTGTCGTCAAAAATCGAGCGCTTCGACGACATCATGATCACAACGGTCAGCAAAGAGGACAGCAAGCCCCACAACGAGCCCGGCAGGGTCTTGGAGTGTCGGTTGCATCCTAGTGGCAAACAATACCTCCTGGTGGCATGGTGGCACGATCGCAGCATGTTGGCAAAAGCTCGCCACAAGCATAAATATCATTTGACCGGGAAGGGGCACGAATTTGTACTCGGCTGTCAATTTGATGTCATTGACAGTAACACCATCTTACAGAAGGTCGTGAATAACGGGGAGTTTTGCACAACGATGGTGTATGGTGGGGTATATCACAATCATGAGATATTCTCAATTGGCCCCAACAAAGGCCAGAATCTTGAAATTAGTGAAGGTTCTCGGAAGCGGAAGACAGAGTTGGTACGGCAGCAAAATCTGTTCTCCCTGCTTTTTGGAAGAGTTTAATAAGATTGTTACTTACTATACGGCTGCTTTGTTTAGTATTTTCTAGTATAGTTATCAATTGAAATGTGAAAAAGGCTAATAGCATGTTTTGAAAATATGTTTTTTTTTTTTTTTTTTT
>JPJU01000070.1:0-10676 GCA_000750735.1 Pseudogymnoascus sp. VKM F-4246
TTTTTTTTTTTTTTTTTTTTTGTTTTTTCAATTATAATATTTTAACAAGGCCATCGACTTTTGAAAGTTACACTATAATCCTAAATGCTCTGTAGGAAGGATTGAGATTCAGAACCATAATTCTCCTCGGGGTGTCTCTGCGACTGGCAACATAGGATTTGCGTCGCCAGACGGATACGCGGTACCAGCTTAGATGATGACACGGCCTTGGTTAAGAAGACGTGCTATCACAAGTCAGGGCTTGCTCACATATGCCGCATTTGTAGACTCACGTTCTTGAACAGGGATAAGGAGTCAGAAGCTGGAATTGACGAAAACTCAATCGCCTCAGGAGACCAACATCTCCCACTAGATGTACCGTACGACGTAAGGACCTCTAGCACCTCAACGAGGAACTCCGAGTTGTACTGATGGCTAGACGCGTGATTTTTTTCCAGACTTTGGTAATGCATGTCGTGGACTAGAAAGTTAGCACCAGCAGATAATTGGATAGGTGGCATACCAAGTTTAACGTCCCCCTGGAGAGACAATCTCACACTTTCAATGCTGATTTCAGAAGCCGGTAACGTGGTCAGGACGTACGTCATAGCTTTAATAATCTACGCAGATTAGCTTCTCTTCCCAGACGCGCGGCATGTTTACCTCTGCAATGATCGTTGCAATCTCCCACTCTTCTGGAGGGAGTCTGCTGAAGTCGAGATCAAGAAGGCAAACATCCAGATGTTCAGTAACGATGCTTAGCTTTCCATCGTAGAAGTATATATCGAGAATTTCCGCGATATTTGGATGTTGTATCAGTGATAGCTCTTCGAGCAAGTGCAACGGTCTTGGTGAAAACGATTCACGTATAACAGCAAGATGAAACACGGCCTTCCTATGGCATACGAGACTGCCTTGATCCGATTGTAGTTCTTGAAAGAACAGATAGTCTTCTTTCGGGCTCTTGAATTCAATTCGCAGCAAGCGCTTCAATTTCCATGGCCTAGTTGAGGAGGCGGTATCGTGAACGCTACCAAAGTCGATTGGTTTGGTTCTCCTTATAGAGAGGCCGCTATTGGAATCCATAATATGGCAATGTTGGAAATCTTGTTACCACCTTAACTGGGCGATGCCTGTATTTTTAAGGGCGCATAAGTAGCGGCTGATTTTGGCTTCTACAAACAGGAGTGGGGCCAATATATCATCTGGTCTGCTGTTAAATGGTCAAATAGACTCATGTCGTTTCTGAGTAGGACTTGCAAGCTATTACGTTGCATGTACTATGAATCCAAGCGCACTGACGATGGCTTCCCCAAACCCTCGTCCTACTTCTAGTGTCTACAGCGACGACACGCCCAGCATGCCAACCATGAGCCAGCTAATTCGCGAAGTATCGGAGGAGGCAAAAGACCAGGAATACGAGACAATCGCCTCCTACAGGAGAGAAAACCAGGCGCTCGAGGAGGAGCTCGCACTACATATAAAGACATGGAACGGGACAATTATGCTTGCAAATAAAGTCATAGAAACTGTCACAAAGATCAAAGAGAGCATCGTCACTGTTGATATAAATTTAGAGAATGCAGAGAGAGAATGGCTAGCATTTTGGGGTATCTACAAAGAGTCCCCTGGTTCACATCCGCCTTGGATCTAGATACTATCGTTAACTTCGAACGAAGGAAAGTCATAACTTGAATCTAAGTATGGCGCTGGGACTTGTGACGATGATGCATAAGATGGCTGTGTCGGATTTGATGATGGGAGAGAAGGTGGAGGTTGAGCGGTGCTTCGCTCTTGGTATGCTCTCTGGGGGTTGACTGATATTGGTTGCTGGTGTGAATATTGGTTGACCAGCTGAGGATTGGAAGATTGCGGCTGCAATGTCGATCCGTTCGGTGGCTGTGAGTTCAACGCCTCTGCAATAATACTTCTACCAATAACTTCTAGCCTGGTAATCGCCTCCAGAGTAGTTCTAGTTCAATTTATTAGTGGAAGCTTCAAAAGTAGAGATGGAACATACTGTGCCATACTATCGAAGGCCACCTTAATCTGTTCAACTTTTGTCTTCACGTCCTCGACTGTAGCCGATATATATTCCAGATGTTTAAGTTGTAGGTTTTGTAGGTCTGAAGAAGCTTCAGAAGCATTCTGTGGAGGATTCGACGGATAGTACCCGCGACGTGGAGATAGACGTGGTGTGGTGCGCTGAACACGATTTGTTGGATGCTGCCCGGCCGCAGGCTGGGAAGGTGGCTGTTGGCTTTCATTCCTGGATTGATATTGTTTGTACATGCGAAAAAACGTTGCCATTTCGGCATCATCGTTAGTGTTTGCCATGGTTCTGAAACGACAGCTTGTAACTTCTTGCCACAGCACTTGACCTGTAGTGTTATCACAACAGCCACTCTGGATACGCAAAAGGGTGTTCAAATTGAGGCGACCGCAAAAGTGCTAGTCATGGACATAAGCGTTTTTACGTTCTATCCATTTCCAGCTCTACCGGCTTAAGATATCAAAGTCAAGGGGAAGAAAGGGCAGCACACCACAACCGAGAAAAAGGCGCTAAAAGGCAGGAACTGCCTTCTTGGCATGCAAGGGCTCGAATAGCGTCCGACCAGAAGCATGTCTCGGCTCCCAAAGCAAGGCGCCCAAAGCAAGGGGGTTCAAGGGCGTGGGTTACATGTCACTATGACACTTGGCAGGGGTGGCACGCCCGCCCGCTAGCGCCTGGGCACGGGTCAACGGCTGGAAGCCAAAATCGGACGGTCGCAAGCTAGATCCCTGCTGCAGCTGAAACTTCCAGGAATAACTACGTAAGCGACAAGCGCCACCAACGACAAATGTTACTAACATCGTGTGCAAAGCATCCATTTGTGGAGAGGAGTGTTGGGATCTTCTTTCACACAGCAGCAACTCCAAGTCACGAACTGTTCTCTGGTGTTTGCCAGCATGGAAACAGTGTGGCACCATGACCCTTCACAACCTATAATCTTACGGGAGCGCAACATATGATGGATGAGACCAGTACTTAAGTCTCATAATAGACTCAAGGCTCATAACAGAGATTACTATCAACAATATTTCCATATACTCGTCTGACCAGCTCCAAACTCCCAGGAAACGCCCATAATGCCCGAAAAAATTAACGGCACGCCCACGTCTACGCCAGAGGCAGAGACAGATCTCTACCGAATGAACTCTAGCCGAACCGATGCACTTCTTCGCGGCTACCAAGCCGTGGCTGAGAATCGCCGGAATGTGGATGAGTGTGTCAATGATTTACACGCGACTTGCTCTCATCTCGAGAAGAGGTTCAGGGGCGTATGCGAGACGTACGATGGCGAGAAGGCCCAACTTCAACATCAGATAGCCCGACGCGAAGACGAGATAAATCAGCTTGAGGATAAGCTGGCCAAACTTTGCGAAGAGAATCGAGTCGCCAACGAATGCATGGCGAGCCAGAGGCATCTGATTGATACGCTCCAAGCTCCACATCACCCGGAGCCGCTTATGGACGGACTTGTCCAACATGGGCTAATGCTGCCGCATTTTAACGACGCACATTCCGGCCAATATCGTCCCTACCAACTGCTACCCAACCAGGACTTCACCATGAAATCAGACCTGCCAAATGACATCGATTACAGTACTGGGTCCCCCATTGAGTCGCCTAACGATCCATACCTTGTCGTGTCTGACGTCGCTGAGCTTGAGAAGACGGCCGTGCAATTTTTGCTGCAACCAACACCATATGAAACTTCTGCGGAGCGGGATACTGCTCAGGGCGAGAAGAGGGTTAACAATGAGAAGGATGGGTTGTTGAAGCCTAGCAAGAAGCGAAATACGGGCGGCTACCATCACTAGCAAGCTGTGCTCCATATAACAGCATTCTTAGTAAACCACTATGAGAGTATGTGATAACCAGCGATTTTGCATGCCTCTGAACGTGCAATAGAAACTGGTGACAGTGCATGTATTGAATGTGCTGCGTACAAAGCGAGCCGGTTCTGGCAGCCCTTTTGTCTTCCATTTCTGCCCTCCAACTGATCCTTTCCCTGACTTCAAAGGCATTTCATTACAATAGCCAACAGATAATCGTCGTTGCCATGGAGAGCAACTGTCATCGCAGCCGCACTCAGCAATTGCGCTCTGACACCAGGTCTTTTATAGACGGACCACCACTGCTCAGCCCGGTGGACAAGGTCATCAACCTCCATCATGGCTCTACTACAGCCATTGAAGCGACTCACGAGAGGCTGGTAGCTTCAAAACAATACCCAGTTCTTAGTTTTAAAGAAAAAATTGACCAGTTAGAGAGGCATGGCAGTAATCTAAATCACGAAGCCACATATTATCGAAAAATAGAGCCCATCCGAAAGAAATTCATAGGCGACGTTTCACGGTGGGCCAGAGAGCTTAACGATGTAATATCCAAGTTAGACGAAATTGAGCAATACGTTGACCGTGAGCGGGCTCTACTCACTCAGACCCCCCAGCTAAGCCCGGTTGACAGGATTATCAGTCTATACTTTGATTCTACAATAGACATGGAAACAACCTTCGAAGAGCTGCAAGGCCCGAAGCAAAATGAAATCTTAACTCCACCAAGAGAGATTGAGCAGCTACAGAGACGTAACGGAAGTCGCACACAAGAGGTGGCATATTTGCGACGGAGAGAGCTACCTATGAGGGATTTCAAAGATAAAGTGTCGTCAATTGCGAATAAACTTGAGCGTGCGCTATCTAAGTTGGGCAAGGCCCAGCGGGAGGTTAATCGCGAATGGGTCCAAGGGGGAGGAAATCTTCAAGAGCACCCTACATAGCTTTGACATTCACACGTTTTGAATTATATTTCGTTTCATCAAAACATTCCGTGATTCTATAATTATTTCCATGGTCTCATCTATCCATCGCCACTGCTTAACAGATAAGTTACATGGTGAGACGTCGGAAAAGAGAAAAAAAAAAAACGCTATGACGGGAGTAGGGGGAGGTCAAACGCAGCCATTTCTCAGCTTAAAAATTATGGGTGGATACCGTATACCGGGTGATAAAAAAAGGGAGACATTTGAAGAAAGGTGATGGCAAGAAATGTGGGAAACTGCCTATTTCCAGAAAAGATGAGTCAAGAAATGTCCATGGCGTAAGTAGATCACGCTGGATGGCAGGGTGGGTGAGACAATCGGAAGAGGCAACAGCCGGAGAAGTCAGAAACTGCTTATTCAAATAATGATCTGTCAATAAATGTGGGTGGCAATGGTAGATCATGTTGGATGGCGGGACATGTGAGACATTTAGTAAAAGGCAGTGGCTGGGGAAGCCAGAAAGTGCTTAACAATAGCTGAGTAGCAAGGTAGGGGGGCCAAGGGTCGTGTTGGATGGCAGGGTAGCTGAGGCATTTAAAAAGCGATCGCCTGGGGGGCCACAAACTGCTTATTCTAACAATAGACCTGTCAATAAATGTGGGTGGCGTAGGTAGATCATTCTGGATGGCAGGGTAGGCGAGACATTTGGAAGAAGGCGATCGGCAGGGACGTTAGAAATTGCTTATTCTAACAAAAGATCTATCACAAAATGTGGATAGCATAGGTAGATCATGTCGGATGGCAGGTCAGGGTGAGACAGGGAGGTTAGAAAGTGCTTATTCCAACAAAGATGAGTTAATATTTGTGGATAGCGTTGGTAAATCATTCTAGATAGCAGGGTAGGTAAGACATTCGGAAGAAGGTGATCAGCAGGGACGTGGGAACTGCTAATTTCAACAATAGGCCTGTTAATAAATGTGGGTGGCGAAGGCAGATCATGTTGGATACAGTCGCTTGCAAAACCGGCTTCCCCTTTGTATGAAGGTCCAAAAACTTTCACCTTACTCTGACCAGGGTCATTAGTCGATATAGCCAAATATGGTTAGGCGAAGAGTACCTACTTACTCAGAACTGCCCCCAAATGTGTCATTTCCAAGATATCAAGGACATTCGAGAACTAAGTTAGCATTGCTAATTTGTGATCTATGTTTGTGTACAGGTTGACAATACAGACGTAGCAAAGAAAACTAGACAGATAATTTCTCCCTCGAAATATATGCTCCGGTCTAGGGGCGAATACCTTCCATTTGCCACTGGACTGGAACATGTCCCGATCCAAGAGTCACGTCATAGGTGATACAATATATAAACATCACGGCCCCCTCAACCCTCTTTATCAAAGTTTATTATAATACTGAATAAAAGTTTATGTAATTACTAGGATTGGGCTAGTTGGGCGAAATGGAATTGTGCCGAGTTTTTAAATATTGAGTATGAGCTTTTCACGATCAATATCGAAGGTTAAAACTCGACCATTACCCAATCCAATAGCTAGTTGATCACCTCTTACATCATAGCGTCGGACCTCGAAATCGGACGGTAAAAGAAACACAGGCATTGCTCCATAGTAAATCCACTGATTACCTACCCACAGATTTTCTAACGACTCAGAGACAAGGTTTTGAGTACTTGCAAAGATGCTTGTAAAGATGATATGACCAAGATCTGTTACGGGCCATTGGCGATTTGTGGAGAATTTGAGAGAGGAGACAGGCTTTGAGGTCTTGATTTCTCGCCATGTACGGAACTTGAGATGACTACCAACAGTGCTGCCGAGCAATTTTGAGACTTTTAAGGATTTCGCGACATCCCATAGCTTGATGGTCTCGTCCTCAGACCTAGACGCGATCTGCTTCCCGTCAGGAGAGAAGGCTACAGCGTTGATGACGCTTGAGTGGCCCGCGAGCGTCTTCTGGAGGTCGCCTGTTCTCATATCCCACAGCTTGATGGTCTTGTCCTCAGACCCAGATGCGATCTGCTTCCCGTCTGGAGAGAAGGCTACAGCGTGGACTGTGCCTGAGTGGCCTTTGAGCGTCTTCTGGAGGTCGCCTGTACTCGCATCCCACAGCTTGATAGTCTTGTCGCAAGACCCAGACGCGATCTGCTTCCCGTCTGGAGAGAAGGCTATAGCGATGACGAAGCTTGAGTGGCCTTTGAGCGTCTTCTGGAGGTCACCTATACTCGCATCCCACAGCTTGATGGTCTTGTCCTCAGACCCAGATGCGATCTGCTTCCCGTCTAGAGAGAAGGCTACAGCGTAGACTGTGTCTGAGTGGCCTTTGAGCGTCTTCTGGAGGTCGCCTGTACTCGCATCCCACAGCTTGATAGTCTTGTCGCAAGACCCAGACGCGATCTGCTTCCCGTCTGGAGAGAAGGCTACAGCGTGGACTGCGCCTGAATGGCCTTTGAGCGTCTTCTGGAGGTCGCCTGTACTCGCATCCCACAGCTTGATAGTCTTGTCGCAAGACCCAGACGCGATCTGCTTCCCGTCTGGAGAGAAGGCTATAGCGTAGACTGTGTCTAAGTGGCCTGTGAGCGTCTTCTGGAGGTCGCCTATACTCGCATCCCACAGCTTGATGGTCATGTCGCCAGACCCAGACGCGATCTGATTACTGTCTGGAGAGAAGGCTATAGCGTAGACTGTGTCTGAGTGGCCTGTGAGCGTCTTCTGGAGGTCGCCTGTTCTCGCATCCCACAGCTTGATGGTCTTGTCGCCAGACTCAGATGCGATCTGCTTCCCGTCTGGAGAGAAGGCTACAGCGTGGACTGCGCCTGAATGGCCTTTGAGCGTCTTCTGGAGGTCGCCTGTTCTCACATCCCATAGCTTGATGGTATTTTTGTAAGACCCAGACGCAATCTGCTTGCCGTCTGGAGAGAAGGCTACAGCGATGACCCAGCTTGAGTGGCCTACGAGCGTCTGGATTAGAGAGGCCCATGAGTCTTCTGTTTGAGGGACCTTTCTCAACCACATGGGAAGCTTGTCTAGGTTGTTTCTCCTTACTGCACTTGTTTGAGGACTGAAGACTATCGCAGAGCTATAGATTTGTAATGGCCAAGTTACTATTGTCTGGTAGTGTCGCAACAAGAAACGTGTAGCATCCTGCGTAAGCATCAATAGCGGAGCGTTCTTCTTTAGCTAGGGGAGACTCTAGTTAGATAGATATAGTAGAAATGGATTGTCTGTTACGCACTACACCTGTTAAAGTACTTAATGTCTCGGTAGCGCTCGGAAGCCTGTTAAGCAAACTCAGGCATTCTAGCCACTCTAGCAACCTTGTGCAAAGGAATGTACCAACTTCTCCTTGCTCAGCGACAGCGTTTTGTATCAGCGTGGTATGCTTGACAAACTGAAGGTGCTGAACCCAGAAGTTGGCTGCGTAGTCTAGGCTGACCACAAGTGCATTCATTTTTATCGATTCCCTAGTTGAATCAGGTCGCGACAGATCAACAAGATTAATCTTGAGTCGTTTGGTTAAATGAGACAGACAATTAAGCGCAATCTCACCATGCCCATAATGTTCATAGGAGTCGAATATAAATTGTCCATCCTTCCCAGCCAGGTAATCTCGAGCTGATTGATGAACGAATTCAATTTCGGCTCCTCGTCTCTTGACAAATGAAGCACATCGATCAACCCATGCTTCAATATCGACCAATTGGTCAGACAAACCTGTCACGCTACCCACCTCTTCCACATTTAGAGGTCGATAGGCTAGCATCATTGCCTTGAGGAGTCGCATACATCCCTTTATAACGGCTGGCTCGCCTTCGTTGAGCTGATTGAATACCCGACGATAAAAAGCAGGCAGACCCAGTGGTAAATCTTGAATTGTGGTCAAAGCCTCGTCCCGATGCACGCTCTCGAGTCTCTTGCATACCAAGCTTACCCACAAAAAAGTGTCCTCAGCCTTTGCGGCAAGGTCATCCTCCACCTTTTGCCGCAATATTGCTCCATAATGGTGGCGACGGTCGAGCTCAATCGCCTTTGAAGCAATGTAAGTCTTCACAGCTTCAGAAAGATGTTCTTGGTTGAGCTCTAAGCTGACCCCTACTTGATCAGATCCAACTAACAATTCTTGCTCAGCGCTATCCAATGGTCGACTTGTCAACAGCCATTTGATTTTGGACGGTTGATCGAGTCCTGTACGGACAATAAGCTTGAGGAAATCTGCCATGCCATCATCTTGGCACTCATCGAGAGCATCCACAATCACGTATAGTCTCGAGCACTTGCACCGATGTAACATCTCCAAAAAGATGTTCCAGAGCGTTCGCCATGAGGTAACATCCTCATCGAAACGCTCGTTTACAGTATCCCAGCGGCGTCGCAGAGAGTCTCTAAGATCCTCTTGCTGGTTAACTAATTGCAGAATCAGACCCCTAATGATCGCTTCAAGGGTCCTAAGCTCGTAATCAGCATTTTGACAGAAGAAATAGGTCACCACGGTAGGTTCATCTTGTTGAAGTGAAAGCCGCTCAATAAGACCAATCGAAATCATAGTCTTTCCTTTGCCTGCGCCGCCCTTAATCCAGAGCAAACAGACATCGTCTCCGTCCTTCCAACTAATATATTGCGGGTCTTGAAGGATCCAGTCGATGGATTTATGGAGCAACTTGTCCTTGTTTACTTTCAGCCGATTCTTAACGAGCAGCGTATCAGGACATCGCAAAGTGCGGAGACATGATCGATCTATGTCATCGACGGTGACATTTTTACTCGAAGCATGATTGTTGACTACAACATTTATTAACTACAAATCCTTCATATTATGGCTACGACTTAGAAGGCGTACCAATGTGATTGGTACCAATATACTGTTGGCCTGAACCAGAGTTTTGATGACCCGTACCGGAATTGTTGTGTTGAGTGCCACCCCCGGTGTTGATATTTTGGGCTCCACTACCATAGTGTGCGTACGCAGGCATTTGTTCGAAGCCGTCAGGTAAGGATGGGTCCATCTTAGTCACCTCCTCAATGGCCTTTGCCAACTGGTCTTTCCCTCTTGATGTCGTTACTTCTGGAAACCTCGTAGCCAAAAGTCGCAAGTCTTCCAAAATCCCCCCAATCAAACTCTCTACACGACCACCCTTTCCAATCGTCCGAGCAGCTTTACTATATCGATCCCACCGCGAGTCGCCCTCTTCTGGCATGACCTTTTCAAACAACTCCTGAAGATGTGTAGCTTGAACTTTGCAATCCTCCAAAGTAGGTGTAAACGCAGCTTTTATCGACTCGTTCGCCGCGTTATTGACGTATCTTTCCGCATCTTCGAGGAGCTTCGAGATAAGAGGGAGTTTTGTCGCCGACTTCTTAAAATTCGTTGGAAGACCAGCTTCGTCCTCGACAGCCTCGTAAACTTGCTTGGTGGCATCAATGATTGAAATGATTGCTGAGATAATGCCAAGGACAAGACCTGCTTCGCCAACGCCAGACATGATTTATCGAAGCTGAAATAAGCCAGAAGTGTATGCAGCAAATCGAAAGTCTTTCTCACAGGGTTGTCAACAAATGGTAACCAGATGCTAAGTGCGGAGTAGTGTTGAATGAGGAAATGTTGACACAGTAATGAGACTGGAATGATGAGTGAGGTTGAGGTTCAGCCTCATATAATGGCTCAGGTGCCGCGCTAAAATTCTACCCCGCTCAAGGGTTAGCGCGACGGCCCGTGGCTTAACCAGAGTTCCACCATTGGTCATCCGTGTGGCTGTCGATTTGTGGCACCTGCCAGTGCCATACGTTTCAGGTTTTTCCGGCTCCGGGTTCCTTACTGGGCTTGCTGGGCCTGTGCTGTGGCTTGAAATTAACCAAGCCACAATCAGAGGCGGGGAAGG
>JPJU01000072.1:0-31857 GCA_000750735.1 Pseudogymnoascus sp. VKM F-4246
GCCAGCCGAGAAGGGTGAGTCTCGGCCAGCGTTGTCTCTTTGATCTTGACAACCTGCTCTAGGAGCTCGACTGCCTCTTCCACCAGCCCGTTGGCCTCATAGGCACCGGCAAGTGCGTGCTGCGACGCTAGCCGGTCTGGGTGAGTCTCGGCCAGCGTTGTGTCTTGGATCTTGACAACCTGCTCTAGCAGCTCGACTGCCTCTTCCACCTGCCCGTTGGCCTCATAGGCACCGGCAAGTGCGTGCTGCGACGCCAGCCGAGAAGGGTGAGTCTCGGCCAGCGTTGTCTCTTTGATCTTAACAACCTGCTCCAGAAGCTCGACTGCCTCTTCCACCTGCCCGTTGGCCTCATAGGCACCGGCAAGTGCGTGCTGCGATGCCAGCCGGTCTGGGTGAGTCTCGGCCAGCGTTGTGTCTCTGATCTTCACAACCTGCTCCAGCAGCTCGACTGCCTCTTCCACCTGCCCGTTGGCCCTATAGGCACCGGCAAGTGCGTGCTGCGACGCCAGCCGGTCTGGGTGAGTCTCGGCCAGCGTTGTCTCTTCGATCTTCACAACCTGCTCCAGAAGCTCAACTGCCTCTTCCACCTGCCCGTTGGCCTCATAGGCACTGGCAAGTGCGTGCTGCGATGCCAGCCGAGAAGGGTGAGTCTCGGCCAGCGTTGTCTCTTTGATCTTAACAACCTGCTCCAGAAGCTCGACTGCCTCTTCCACCTGCCCGTTGGCCTCATAGGCACTGGCAAGTGCGTGCTGCGATGCCAGCCGAGAAGGGTGAGTCTCGGCCAGCGTTGTCTCTTTGATCTTCACAACCTGCTCTAGCAGCTCAACTGCCTCTTCCACCTGCCCGTTGGCCTCATAGGCACCGGAAAGTGCGTGCTGCGATGCCAGCCGAGAAGGGTGAGTCTCGGCCAGCGTTGTGTCTTGGATCTTCACAACCTGCTCCAGCAGCTCAACTGCCTCATCAACCTGCCCGTTGGCCCTATAGGCACCGGCAAGTGCGTGCTGCGATGCCAGCCGGTCTGGGTGAGTCTCGGCCAGCGTTGTGTCTTGGATCTTGACAACCTGCTCCAGCAGCTCAACTGCCTCTTCCACCTGCCCGTTGGCCTCATAGGCACCGGCAAGTGCGTGCTGCGATGCCAGCCGAGAAGGGTGAGTCTCGGCCAGCGTTGTGTCTTGGATCTTCACAACCTGCTCCAGCAGCTCAACTGCCTCATCAACCTGCCCGTTGGCCCTATAGGCACCGGCAAGTGCGTGCTGCGATGCCAGCCGGTCTGGGTGAGTCTCGGCCAGCGTCGTCTCTCTGATCTTCACAACCTGCTCGAGCAGCTCCACTGCCGGGCTGGAGTCACCCTTGTTTATTAGGTTCCTCGCTGTAAGGTCCCATATTGGTAGATGCTTCATTGATGAATTGGGCTGTGTAATACCAAGTCCCCGATATATGCCCTGGAGTAGAGAGTCAAGCCTAGAATCGTCTCTCATCTCTGCCAGTATCCAGCCGCACTTTAGAACGATCGCTAGGATCATCTCCTGTGGTCCATATAAGAAAACAGCTTCGATTACGGGCGAGAGGTATGACTGCACATGCGGCCGTAGCTCCCCTTCGTACACTTGCCACGTGTCTGACTGTGCTTGCGATAGTGCAAGGATAGATCCCGTGGATATCCAAGCCTGCTGTTGCTGCTCCTGATCCAGGCGGACTTTCGCCCACGCATGCGCCAGCGGATGCATCGATAGTCCGTCAAAGTTGTGGAGGCGGTTCCTTATGACCAAGGAAAGCGAGGCAAGGCGAGCGCTTGCTCTCATAAGGCGGTAGTCATCCCACTCGTCAGCTTCCCCGCAAATAAGCGCAGGCAGATGGGAAACATGCCACTTTGTAAGAGTGTCTATCTCATTCGTCTCTGTGTGTTCGGCATGGAAAACTCGCCTAGAGCCTGTCCATGCATCCTTAAATAGCAGAAGGGGGAAAACAGTAAGATGCAGCATAGACAGGATGGCAAGCAAGTCTAAAGCGTCTTTGCCAGTCTCATCCTCAGAATACTTTAATACCTCTGTAGATGCTTCAAAGGTAGTGTAAATATCACAATACCTCGACTGCTCCTGATCTGGATGGTATTGGAGGAACCGCTTGCGCTGCTTCTGGTACTTATCATGATACTGGTCTAGTTGACAGTATCCTTCGGCAATATATGCGCCGGCCAGTATTAGCGCAAGAGTGTGAGACCCCAAGAGGCGGACAACGTCATTAGCTTGCTGGCTACAAGACTGCCATGACTCTTCTGGAATTTTGGCGGCTTTGAGCAGAAGCTCTGTGGAGTGTTTAAGATCGAGACCCTCTAGCGCTTCCGGTTCGATTGTGCTATACCGGCTGCAGCCTGAAAGGCGAGACGTTATGATAACTGCGCCTTGGGCTCCAGACGGAATATACTCTTTGTAATCGAATCTTGGGTCGTCGGCGTTGTCTAAAATAAGGAGCCAGCTTCTCTTCTCGTTTGCAAGTGCCTGAAGCGAATCGTTAATGTTCTCAAAAGAAGATCCAAGCGCCTTTGCAACAATAATAAAACCGTTTTCAGCAGTCGAAGGGCTGCCAACATCGACCCAGAACACACCCCAGAAGCTATTGCGGTCAGTTACGTTCACGAATGTTTGTTAATAGTGGCAGCAGGAACGCACACTTCTCGCATCAAGTCCGCGACCTTGAGGCAGATCTCGCTCTTTCCTTGGCCCCCCATGCCAGTAATGACAAGCCGCTTCTGCCCTTTAGCGCTTGAAGCTTTATCGATACGGAATGCGCTCTGGATTCGATCTAATAGCCCGGAGCGCCCAGTAAACAGACTGTTGACCGTCCGGGGAACTGTCCAATGTACATTCCCAGTCGGCTCGGCATCTAAATTCCAACCAGTCAGTCACTGTTGCCGAGAGAGAGTTCGCTGCATACCTGAGTGTTGTCGAATACGTTGTACAGTATGTTCCTACTCAACTTTAGTAAAGATAGGCTAATATGGTACCACCGATCTCACATTTATTAAGGCGGCAAACGAAGGGTCAGTTTTATCTACAGACATCAGCATAATACTCCATTGAATTTACTACGAATAGTTCTCCATATACACACTCTGCTTTAGTCTCATGTTCTGGATACAATCTCGCACTCGAAACTTCTGTGCTGTGTGAGTTAGATACCCTCCTGTCGCTGCTTCCATCGCGCCCTTTTTCTTGTACTCATCAAGCCCAATGCTCTGCAACCCTTGATCAACATTAAACCGGAAGTATCGGCTTTCGTCATAATGCTTCGCCCACCTAGCTATAAACTTCTTCTCTGTATTCTCTGTCTCAGTCGCGATATCGACCACAGTCTGACCGAGGAACTTAAATATGCCATCTTCGAATGCCGTCTTGCCGGGATTCCCTGTCCCAATTGATATAAAACACTTGACTAGAGGCTTCAAGTCTCCAGTTTCCGAACACCAGACGTTTGACGCCTCCCCCTCAACTTCATCCACTGGATTATTTGCACCAAGGCCACCATCAGCAAACGTGCGATCCCCAATGCTAACAGGGTCAAAAAATGTTGTAGCAGCGGATGTTGCAAGGGCAGCCTGGCATATAGTCGCGCAAATATTCGGCTCATCGAGAAGGCTGTAGCTTCGGAGACGGACGATGTCTTTTGTGTCGCGGTCGGCAGTGCACACAAAGCTGATATCGTTAAAACTCCATCTTCTTGTTTTGGCGGAGCACTCACGTTCTACATCCACGTTCAGTCCCATCATTGAGCAAGTCTGTCTCGGATACACCACTCTGTACTACCGCCTTTCGGATTGCACTCTCTAGTTTGGCTGAGTCGAACCGCGGCTTTATTTTACCCTTTATATTGACTGGGACCTGACTTATTTTCTCACCAAAAACGGCTGCCGCGAGATCAGTATATGCGGCAATACACTCATCCACATCCATTTCGAGCCGGCCAAGCATAATTGCAATTAGACTTATGATCACATTAGTAAACGCTTACTAGAGAATAGGTCTCCTTACCCGCCAGTACTAGTACCTCCGATAAGGTCAAATACTTCGCATGGCTTCACCGGCGGATGACTGGTAGTCTTTCGTGCGTTGTTCAGTCGATCCATGATGCTTTTTAATATGTAGAGGGTCGAGAGTCCTCGTACGCCGCCGCCGTCGAGAGACAATAGACACAGGCCAGTCTCATCAAGAGGATTTGGCTCTCCGCCATGCTTAGTGGACGTTGCTTGCTGCATAGCTCGATCGATAAATGGGGTTTGTCCTCGAACTTCAGATGGAAGCCAAGCGTGAAGATAAGACTGTCCGCTGAACTGATTGTTGCGCTGGCAGGCTGAGCCTGACGAGGGTTGAATAAAAGCCTCATCAAAGATCGCTCAGGTGACGTGGCGCGCTAAACTACTGCCCCGCCCCAAGGGAGTGCCGGCTAGCGCGACGGCCCGTAGCTTAACCAGGGTTCCACCATTGATCATCCGTGGGGCTGTCGATTTGTGGCACGTGCCAGTGCCATTGGTTTTTAGGGTTTTCCGGCTCCAGATTTATTACTTGGCTCGCTTGGCCTGTGCTGTGGTGACTTTGAAGCTTTTGAAAGATACATTCAGAAGTAGGTCAAGTTGAGGGAAGTTCGTACTATGTATCTAACCGTATGTGGCTAGATTGGCCCGATGACCCTGGTCAAGAGCAAGGTGAATGTTTTTGGAGCTGTATTCTCAGGGGAAGCCGGTTTTGCAAGCGACTGTACAATCGGGTCACCCACAAGAGCTCGAAAGAGACCCCGCTATTAATAATTAGCTAAGAAGCTAGCGATGCATAATTCGACTTCTGCTGTTCGTTCTGTACTATACTGTTCAGTACTGTAGCAATGCATTTATCCATTGTGACCGAAACTTAGATTCTCCGCCACAAGTCACAGTACATTAAAGGACAACCGGGCCACCACGTGTCAGAGCCAAAAATGACATCCGAGCATACAACGTTTCTGTTGGCGAATTTATACAGTAGTGTTTGATCCCACCCATTGGTGGCTTCCAGGCGCTAGCTTCGATTATGGGAGACGACCTCGGCACTCCATTAGTGGCTTCTAGGCGCTAACTTGGATTTCTCCATTGACGGTGCCGACCGGCACTCCATTAGTGACCTATACACGGGGTCGTGTGGCAGACAAGTAGCCCCTTTTGAATCAATGAATGCATTATTTGCCCACAAGTCAAGTTTCCCGAACATTAAAACAGTAATAGTCGTGGTTTGAAGCCATTTCTAAAAGCTCATTTTTAGTGCGTACTCTTGAAGTTTTATTTTTGAGATTTCTATCATGGCAAATCAAGACTTTTTTTTCCCAATCACATACTCTCCTCACCTTTTCTCCTCACCTTTTCTCCTCACCTTTTCTCCTCACCTTTTCTCCTCAAGCCCACCTTAATAAGGAGGAATTGCGGACGGATGGCCAACTACATCAACGTCTGTGGTGCCTTCCCCATAGCGCAGCATCATACCTGCAAGCTACATAACGACAGGGAAATAATAAAATGCTCTGGAACCTTGAAGCGAGGTGGAGTATGCAGCAACAATGCCAAAGGCCCCTCAACGCCCGGCATAATGCCTACTTGCAAGATTCATCGACATCAACTGAAGGTGTCTGCTATCTGCAAAGCGCCAGTAGCTTGCGGCTTCGAATGCGGCCGACTGTTCGAATGGAAACCTCATGGGTTTGAGCTTTGCTCTAGCCACTTTCAAGATTCAATGACCTGCTACTTCTTGAAGATTCCTGTCGAGTTACGGTGCCGCATCTATCAGTTCTTACTTCCAGATAGCGCTATACCAGCTCGATTTGGGAGTTCCGCATACCTTGGGACCGACTGGAAACCAGTATATACAACAATCTTCTGCGTCAATCATCAAATCCATGAAGAAGCCACAACACTCCTCTATGGTACTAGAATATTCACCATCGAGGTCTCCGAAGATAATTTGATTATGTGCAACAAACTAGACAAACTACATCGTGTGCGTTATTATCCATACCACATTAATTACGGGCAAAAGCAGATTCAGCTAATGTTCTTGACCAATAGCCTCAGTTCCTTATAGCACCTACTCCTTCCATGCTCACTCCCGCTATTGCACGTAAGCCAGCTGGACCTATTTGGAACCCACCAATTACCGAGAAGTATTTTACAATGATACACTCTTACAGGATCGAACTTCTGTTTCATCACCCAATAAATTATAAATCTCCCGCATCGTCAGCCCCAGACACTGACAAGCGGAGAGTTCTTGCGTCGAGGCTCGCTCGCTATAACGACCAGTTACGCAGGTTAATTGGGAGACTTAGGAGATCGACCCTTGTTCGTTTGGAAATAACAGTCAGGTTTTCTAACTCGTACGTCGAGTCACTAAGCCTTCTGGAAGCGTTTTCCGCCTCTTGGGATCTACTGAACCCATTTCGATGTCTCTGCAACGTCGCTAGACCACAGGTACTTCATATCACAGCAAACGATTCTCAAAACCGTCAATTGGTACAGCTTTTCCCTGGCCGGGTTTCTTCTGCTGAAACTTGGGCCTTTGCCAGCAACCTCAACCGCTGGTCCAAGGATTTATCGAGTTCCCAACCATTGTTAAAGTGCGATCAAGTACTTGAGGCTTATTGGAGCCTAGAGAACCTACTGTTTAGTATAAAAGAACACTGTAGAGCTGAACCGAGATTTTTCCAGTTTGAAGAGTTGCTCCAAGCTGCGAGAATAGCAAGGGAGAATAACAGTCTCGAGCACTTCACAAAAATCTGGGGTCAGGTGGTTTCTATTTGGTTCGAGTATCTAGATAACCAGCAAGGCCTCCAAATCAATGTGACGCGATCAATCGATGCCATTAATGGTATAGTCGCAAAGGGTTGTTAGACCACTGAGGTGAGTTGGACACGCCGAGTCAGGCATAGCTCATGTTCACTTTTTTCTGTGGCACAAAGAAGCTCCTCCCCTTCTTCTCCCGCTCGCTTTTGTTTCGATATTGATTGGATTGATACAGTAGTGAACCCCAGCAGTGAGGCTTGTCTTCAACGTCTAGGCGCTTTCGAGAGTGGACCCCGCTAATCACGTAAGCGGCAAGAAAGCTCTCGCTATCAACGCCTTGCTAGATTTACATTTGGGCAGCTTGAGAAGTTGCCGGGTAACTTAATAAACCCCCCTTTCCTCTTTTCTAGACTAAGTTAGTATTAGTTGCATGTGACGCGCAAATAAGGAACGGTCAGCATAGATAGAATGGATATGGATTTTGGGGCAAGCTGAATTATTTATGCTTTTGCTCGCCTATCCTAATTCCAATTCATAATTATAGATTAAACTAGTTAACTGTAAGACCGTACTGTTGAACCTAACATGCTAAATCCCCAGCAGAACCCCGAGACCCTTTTCTCAAGTTCCAATATGTCACCAATCAATGCCCATTGCCCATTTCTCCCATTCAAAAATTCATAACATACGTTAACTGAAGCTTTGACGCCACGAGCCAATCCTACTCGAATGTGAATCAAACCTGACTGAGAACATAGAGAGAGAGGTTCCTGGCCAGTCTAGCTACCACATTGCTCGCAATGAGTAAGTACTAATTCGCAGCAAAAGCGTGAATATTAACCGTCGCATTCTTTGCAGCGCTTGGTTTGAATGTGGCGCTGTTCCATTACTGTGTAGATTTTCAAAGGAGATCCTTGATCGTTTGGATTGGAGATATCAATGTCAATTGACCAGCTTCCACTGTTAGCCCGAGCTCCATCGTTTGCTGAGCTTGTTATGTGTATTATGCCACGACCTTGTGCGTCGTTGCAGAGTTTGATTTCCTAGCAGGACGAGCGTTGACAATTCGTACAATTGACAATAATGGCGTGGCATATTTTGATAGCAATTTGCTGCGATGCGGCTGAGGACCTTGTCCGCTTTTTATAGGAATGCTGGGAAAATACTCAGTAAGTAATTTATTCTCGAAATCCCTTGCACTTTGAAGATATGAAACAATTTAGCCAAGAACACGAAAAAGCCAGTTTTGCAGGCAACTGTAACTGCATACAAGTTACTCTGCTTTCTACAGTTCTAACAACATTTTTATTTGTATCTTAATCAGATCTTTTCTAACGTCCTCCCTATATGGAGGAAAACCCACTACGCAGGAAAAAATGATAGATACTTTGACTTTAATCATCTCAAAATTTGTGCACGCTTCAATAACTCGTATATTTTTGTATAACCCAGGTTTCAAGGCCACTACTGAGCACCCTGAACCCCTCGTACCAAAAAATCACGGTGGTGTTGTCGCCCTATAGCCTGATTCGCAGTGAATCTCTATTCATGGTGTAGTTATAAATCGTATTTCACAGCTAACGTGAATCCCTGCGTCGAGGGACGCACACCCGTAACGGGACAGTTTGAATTTAACTAAGTTAATTCTAAATTTATAAATCTATCGGAATTACAGTACTTTTGTGCCAGCCATATTGTGTGACTTCACAGACCAAACCCTGGCTACTGAAATTTATGATCACGTCGTTGCTGTCGCGCCTGATTGGCTGAGGGCGTCAATTCGGGACAGTGCATCACCATGCACGTGTTACTTTCTACACGTGATATTGTTCGTGACACCGACCCTCTGCAAGGCTACGTCGCAACCAGTTGAAGCACGAGAAATCGCGAGCCCCTACCCCGCGTCAAGTATAAGTTCACTACTGTCCCCTTCCTTGACCTATGTTCTCTCATCGCTCTTCTATCCCACACCCCCGACGCGTCTGCTGCTGCTCGCCTTGCATACTGCCAACCTTCACGGTCGCACAGTCCGGCGGCATAACTCGTATCGCCCCTATCTGTAAGTGAAGTTGACGTCTCACCCCCCGTCCTTCCAGTCGACAGGCCCCTTGTCGAGCAAAGCCGAACACCAAAGCATTGGGTGGCACCAGCGTCAAAAGACCACAATAAGACACTATTATCAGCATATGTACCTCTGAACTGATCTTTACCAAGATAAATATATCAATCAAAAATGCCCTTCGAAACCCTTCCTGGAGAATTAGTTGCTGAGATTTTACAACGGGTCCCGGATTTCACCTCTCTCCTATCAATGATCAAAGCCTCGGAGCTTGCTTACGAAGTATTCAAATCTTCAAGCGACATAATAGTCCATACCATGTTTGAGAAAACTTGTATTCGCATCCTTGGGGCCTTTCGCACCCTACCAAAGGTGCCAGGAAACCGAAATGCGTCACTAAATAGGAAAATTCGACAAGAGTTCATTCGGAAGCAATCTCGGCCTACGTCGAAAATTGCAAATCTCTGCAAGCCACTACTTGGTACATTACCTGACCTGGGATTAATTATGCAACGAAGGATTATACCAAAATCTACCGTTGTCATGTGCCGTCAACTGGCAGAAAAAAAGGGCTTGTCACAGATTCTGCAACCTCTTGACTACAACAATATATACCCAGTGGCAGTGGATGGCAGGACGACACTATGGGAAATTGACTCCGAAGTGTATATGGAAATTCTTAGGCGAATTGAGCATCACAGGATCAACCCTGACCGATACAACGTACAGTTGAATTGCCAGGTCTCTGATTAAGAGATTTATTGCACAACATAGGTACAACAGCACAAGGGATGGTGGGCCTAAGTAGAACCGCAGATAAGGGGGTGTCAACCCATGTGGTAACGTCGCCTGACACAGCACTGTCTAGTCCCCACAAGGCTGCAATTGATTTTTCAGCATTGCGGTAGAGGACGACAGCACCACTGTGATTTTTTGGTACGAGGGGTTCAGGGTGTTCAGTAGTGGCCGTAGAACCTGGGTTATACAAAAATATACGAGTTGTTGTAGCGTGCACAAATTTTGAGATGATTGAAGTCAAAGTATCTACAGTAGGCCCCGAAACTGGCTTTCCCAAACACTCTTATAAAATATTGCGCCCACTGCTTTTAGTAAAGCGCACTATAAGGATATGTTCTGATGTACCCAAGCTCCTGTCATCAACATTTTGGGCCACACCCGCCGTCGCTTTCACTGTACCAGTATAGTGGCTGGCAAATTCTGCTTCCCCCTAAAAGTGCCAGTTTATTATTCCGGAGTCACGATTTCATTCTTTCTAAGATGTATGCTTATAGGGTTATCTTAGTTGAATATAAATTAGAATACTCATATAATTCGCCACTCGTTACATAAAAAAGAAGACTAGTACTAGGGGAAATAAATAAAAATAGCATCATCGGAAGCCGCTACGGTGGGCGGCGGAGAGCGGGCGCGAGGCTTCGTAAAGCTGTTCCTGTCGCGCCACTAACAGCCTCTTTATGTTATGCTGCTTCAGCAGCATTAGTTGCATTGTAAAATCGGTGAGGCCATGTCCTTTAGAGTCGGTCACGACGTCCGCTCCACAAGCAGCTTCACGATTGACTCGTGATCGCTCTCTGCTGCCCACGACAGCAGCGTCCGACCCCCCTTGTCCTTCGAGTCGGCCTCGACGTCCTCCCGCTCCATGAGCAGCCTCATGACTACCTTGTGCCTGCGCTCCGCTACCTACAACAGCGTCCTCGTCCTTTGAGTCGGCCTCGACGTCCTCCTGCTCCACGAGTAGCCTCATGAGCGCCTGGCCCCCCTGGTGCCCGCGCTCCGCCGCCCAAGACAGCGGCGTCCGACCATGCTCGTCCTTTGAGTCAGCCTCGACGTCCTCCCGCTCCATAAGCAGCCTCACAACCGCCTCGTGCCCGCGTAATGCTGCGATCCATAGCGGCGTCCAGCCGTACTCGTCCTTTGAGTCAGCCTCGACGTCATCCCGCTCTACAAGTAGCCTAACGACTGTCTCGTGCCCACGCTCTGCTGCAATCCATAGCGCTGTCCGACCACGCTCATCCTTCAAGTCAGCCTCGATGTCCTCCTGCTCTACAAGCAGCCTTACAACCGCCTCGAACCCATGTAATGCTGCGATCCATAGCGGCGTCCGACTACACTCGTCCTTTGAGTTAGCCTCGACGTCCTCCCGCTCCACGAGCAGCCTTACAACTGCCTCATTCCCGCTCTCTGCCGCCCAAGACAGTGGCGTCCAACCGCGCTTGTCCCTTAAGTCAGCCTCAACGTCCTCCCGCTCTACAAGCAGCCTTACGACCGCCTCGTGCCCATGCTCCGCTGCCCAAGACAGCGGCGTCCGACTACACTCGTCCTTCGAGTCAGCGTCGACGTCCTCTCGCTCCACGAGCAGCCTTACAACTGCCTCATTCCCGCTCTCTGCCGCCCAAGACAGTGGCGTCCAACCGCGCTTGTGCCTCAAGTCAGCCTCGACGTCCTCCCGCTCTACAAGCAGCTTTACGACCGCCTCGTGCCCGCCCTTTGCCGCCCACAACAACGGCGTCCGACCGCCGTTGTTTTTCGAGTCGGCGTCGACGTCACCCCGCTCCACTAGCGTCACGGTCGCCTCGTCCCTACCATCTGCCGGCCACAACAGATGCGTCCGACCGCTCTCTACTAAGAGCCACAGCGTCTGACCGCCCTTGCTTTTCGAGTCGGCCTCGACGTCCTCCCGCTCCACGAGCAGTCTTACGACAGCCTCGTGCCCTGTCTCTGCTGCCCAAGACAGCGGCGTCCGACCACGCTCGTCCTTCGAGTCAGCGTCGACGTCCTCTCGCTCCACAAGCAGCCTCACAACCGCCTCGTGCCCGCGTAATGCCGCGATCCATAGCGGCGTCCAACCGCGCTTGTCCCTCAAGTCAGCCTCGACGTCATCCCGCTCTACAAGCAGCCTCACAACTGCCTTATGCCCACGCTCCGCCGCAATCCACAGCGGCGTACGACCGTGCTCGTCCTTTGAGTCGGCCTCGACGTCCTCCCGCTCTACAAGCAGCCTCACAACCGCTTCGCGCCCATGCTCCGCCGCAATCCACAGCGGCGTCCGACCGTTCGAGGCTCGTGCATCTATATACATGCAATATTCGTTTCCACCGCCATGCGTTAGCTCTTGTAACAAGTGTGCCAGTCCGAAGTCTGCCACAATGTGTATGCCTATGACTTCCATTGGTATAGCTTGACTATATCCCTGATATCTGTAGTTCGGAACTGACATGACCTGGTTTGAGCATGAAACTTGATTCATGTTGCGGAGAAATAGTAGAGCTAGTTTTTCAATTGCCTGTTGGACTGTAAGGGCATGGTTTCCCCAGTATCGAGCAGCGTAATCTAGGAATGGGTTCTGAATAATCCTACGCTCGAAGTCTTCGTCATTATAGCAGTGACCAGTGTCAAATGTTTGAAATGAGAGATAGGTCAGACATGTTGACGCAATCTCTTCCTGAGCTTTAGGATTCCAAGCTTCTCGCACACGCTCGAAGTATTCTTGGGCAGTGTAGTGAACCAATCGAATGACGTCGCTTTTCTCATCGACGGCAACGAGGCCCGCGCAAACAGAGATCATGTCTTCAATATCGAGAATATTATCTTTGTCTAGTTCTGACTCGCCTGCCTCAACAGCAAGGGCATGGGAAAGCTCTTTAGTAGTGAGTTGTCTCTCGGCGTAGATAATCCAAGAAAGCACTCTCTTTGCTCGTGTAGATTCCTCAGGTAATTGACCTTCAATTCTCTCAATCGCCTCATCATACGCTTTGCTTAGTGCTGTCAAGCCTTTAGGGAGGTTCTTGAGAGTAGATCTGATCTCTTTTTTCGTCCCTTTGCCCCGTAGCGAATCTACATGGAGGCGAGCTAGAAGAAACCTTATCTATAGATAAGCAAAAGTACGTAGTAGAATAGGACAAACACTCACATGCCGTCTACTGCCTGAACGATCCCGTCCTGTATTTCTGCCTGTAACTCAGGATCACGCTGCACGCATTTTGGTAGTCGACGTATATAACCTGCAACAAATTGTGTCACATCCGCATCACTTGCCTGGATCTCTAACATAGAGGATCCTTGAAATGATTGTTCAATCCTAGCATTGAAACGGGATGTCGCCATTAAGCTTATGTTAGACTTAGCCTGCAAGTTCTGGAGTATAGTAAGCAGGTCACTGCGAGTACCATCGCTGTCTATGCATTCGTCTAAAGCATCAATGATGATATACGCTTTAGCATAATTGATAAGAACAGAGTTGAGTGCAGAGCAAATCTCATCAAGTGATGGACGAGTCCTCCGGTCTGCATGCCGTTTGTGTAGAGTTGCAACTGGTTCTCCATATAATGGGCGCTCCTGCACTAGCTGTTTAAGAATAGCTGCTAATAGATCTGTAGCAGTCTGGGTTTCCTGTCTTTTGTAATTGCAGTATACGTAAGCAATACCAACATTGTTGCCTTGAAAGGCTTTCCATATATAATCAACTGCAATTGCTGTAATCATTGTCTTTCCAGCTCCGGGAATGCCGGGACAAAATAGTCTCTGCTTTGTTTCTTGAAGCCAGTTTGTGAACTCAGGGGATACAACGAACCATTGGCCTGTCCCTTCCGCTCTTCTGCCAATAAAGTCGGATTGTTGAGCTGGGAAATCGGTCGACGACAGCCAGTCTGTAATAACGCGATATTGTTGGCTGTCCTGATTCTCCTGTAGTGACCTGACTGTACTTGTAATAACAGTAGTGTCGTTCTTAAGTGCTTGAGACAATTTGCTTCTATAGTCAGTTGTCTTATTTCTAGCTTGTGTATATATGCTTACAAATGATCCATCTCAAGTGCAATTTGGGTGAGTGACTTCAGCCGCTCAATTCTCGTTAGTATGTTGGTAACCTCTTCTTTGCTGAATTTCCAGGTGAGCGCACTGCCAAACTTTTTCAACCCATTGGAAGCGGTCGATGTTAATTTTGACTGCAATTGCTCAAGTGCAGACCTGTACTGATCGATAGGCCCGTTGGCAGCAGCAAGAGATTGCACCTCCGTATACCAGCCATCATTAGCTGATGCTTCTTCAAGGCGGTATATCAAGGCCACGAGAAGTGAAGAGACGTTTGATACTTCGATTGCACATCGCGCACGATCCTTGGATGCGTCTTTCACATCGTTTAAAAATCCTATGATAACGCTGGTGAGCTGTACAATAGCAATAATACTTGCGGTGACACTGAGTGGATCCATGGTGGGTGCTCGAAGATTCTGGGTATGAGGTTCCTCGAAGCAGCAAACCAACTTCAGTAAATGAGATTTTCTGTCCTGAAGGACTTTTAAGGTCTTCGTACGTATGTGCCGGCCTGTCGATGCAGCTTCTGTGGCGTTGAATAGCAACGGGCTAGGGCTGGGGCTGGGGCTGGGGCTGGGGCTGAGGCTGAGGCTGAGGCTGTGCAATACAGCAACGCCTGACATCCACCAACGTATGGAACCTCAAGGTTAGGAGGCACTATCCGCAGTGGCAGTTGATCCGTATATCCAAGGCCAGGCTTCTTGCGATGAGCTTCATAGAAATAAATTGGTAGCTGGCTATTACTTGAACGGCGGCGTCGAGGATTGCGCTAAGAGTTGGGCGCCTAACAACTGGTTGCGCTAGCAGGGAGTGTGCCGTTCCGCTCGGCCGCTTCACGACGGAAAGGCTGGCTGCACTGTGCATAGCGCCGCGGGAGAGGAGAACCATTAAAATAGGGTTTGGCGTACTGGGACTGAAAATCCGATACCTGAGACTATGCCAGGCGGGTCTTAGCTCAGCCGCCATGCCAGCACATAGGCACGCACGATCGATCACTACCGCCAATTTCAGAGCATGAGCCGCTCACAACGCCGAAGGAAGTGATACAGTCATGTGTCTCGGCCACTAGAGCCTCTTTTTATCTTTCCATTCATGGTTAATTTTTTTCAAAGCTACATACACTTAGCAGAGTGCATTTATTCCGCAAAGAACTACGTTATGTTCGAATGTATAACTCAGTTACACATTCGAATGAACGCCGTATATTATTAGTTCAGTAAGCGAGAGCCAGGGTGGGCCGTCTGGAACCGCATTCTTCAGTCCTCTTGCACGTCAGCCATATGATAATTTACTACAATTCTTCAACATGGGCTTACAATGGCTAATGGTATTAATGATACGTCGCGGAGCGCGCCCGGCAGATCCTACGTCTTACGTGTAGCGGCAGTGAGGGGCTACAATGGATGGATGATGGCAAGTGCAAAGAAATAGAGGTACATTGGAGCACTATCCCTGCACTGCACTTTACCATAAGCGGTAAGGCTTTGTATAAGTAATAGTGGGGCACAACATTCTCTAAGAATGTGTCTGGGAAAGCCAGTTTCGGGTGCTACTGTATCATTTTTTCCTACACAGTGGGTTTTCCTCCATATAGGGAGGGACGTTAGCCCTCTTCTATAGAGTTTCTATAGCTCTAGTTTCTGTTATTCCAATTGTAGAGACTAATCTGGACCTTTGACCGATGTAAGCCGTTAACGGATTCCTCTGACTGGACTATTAAGCGTACGTCTCCTTTACGCTGCACATGAAAAAGTACACGCCGGAATTGCTGCACTAGATTACGTAAAACGTCGAGAAATAGCTGCATTGGCAAGTGATAAATGTGATGGGCTTTTAACTCCCGAACTGATCAAGTATCCGAAATTGGAGCCAGATTGGCATTATTCTTTGTTCGGTGATGGAGATAGGAAAGAAGGGGCCGGCATAATAGAAAGCATTGATATAACGCCATTAACCCAAAACACTAGTCGTCAAAGCATGGTAGTCTATGCTAAGTCTAAGGCTTGGGATCTTAACCCCCACCGGCTTCAATATCTGGAAATGACCCAAACTGAGGCAAGTTCGCCAATGAAATGGCAAGAAGGAGACGATATGCTACCGCTCCTAAATTCAGACTCGGACTGGAACCTGGTTGAAAGTGACAGCGAGGACGAATGTATCTTTCCGTATAGCCCTAACGCTAGTGTAATGGACTGGGAATCTAAGACAACTTCCACACCACAGTGTGTCGGTATCGATATCTTTGACGAGAGCACCACGGTGGCACAGGACCCGCCAATACATAGCGGACAAATGAAGCCATCAACAGAGCCTCCACAAGACCTAACGCGTGTTGTGCCACGCCCATTTTTGCAATAATTGCAAATCCAACACAAATCCACGGCATTACCAAGCCAGATTAGAGGTGTATTAGTGAATACCAGAATAGACAATGAAGTTCAAAGGCGGTTAGTAGGCATCTTCAAGTTGAGTATCGTGGAACCCCAATACGTCTACCCTCACGAGCAGCATCGACGCCATCAACTTCCTGGCTTTAAAACTTAAATTGATTGAATAACTTAACACGAACATTTCGATATTGTGCCTTAGTTTAAAGAAATACACGTATTTGGGTGGATGATGTTACGCGGATGTGGAGCTTCGGTGAAGAAATTGGCACTGTCTCCAAGTAATAAGAACGTTAAATGAGTTTTCGTGTCTCATACATAATCTGGCCAATTGGTATATTTGTAGTTTGATGTGGGGATAAAATAACTTCACTGGAGATAGATAATTCTATATCTGAAAACTAGTTGAACGAAAAGCATCATATTAGAGCTTATATCGACACCAACTCCTTTACCTACAGATTCCGCTAGAGTGAAAGTCATCACTGGGCTTTTTCAAAGACATTGCCAGTGGCGGTGGATGCTCCAACAGTTGGGATTGAGAAGAGAACTTGCCTCGCTGCTCTTCTCCTGAAAGCTCTATTATTGCAGGGCATGCCGGCAATATGGGAAGCTCTACTGGTCTAGCAACCTGCTCTTGAGGTGGATTTTCCGTACGACCCGTACAATGCTGTCCATGTTGACATATGTAGGTGTGGTAATGATGTATTTCGTGTATAGTGACTGTCGACACAGGAAGAGTTTCAGTCGTTCTTTCCATTTCAAAACACTTCCGGCATAGGCCCGGTGCTGGGCGAGGCTCGCTAGGGGGGTGTCTTAAATGATATGACGGGGACCTTGGCCCACCACAGTCCAGACATCTGTACCTCGGTGGCTTTGAGGTTCTCATGTTCAATGTAAATTCTCGACCTTTTGGTTTTCCTCCCATGGTGATGCCCATTGCTTGGTAAATATCCCATAAGTAGAATGCGCAGCTACTCTTATTAAATGTGCAGAGGTGGCGCTGTTTTTGGCAATGGCCAAAAACAACCGTCAGCGAAGCCAAAAACGGCTGGGACAAAAGAGTGAATAAAGAGCATCGTCTCCGGCACATCCCGGGTAGCGCCTGAAACATTCACTATTCATCAACAATCATTTTATGTACGACTATTTTTATAATTAATCGACCGCTTTCCGCGATGAGATATTGCAAACACACACAGTGGCTCGGTTTGGCTGTTAATCGTGGGGATGTAGTCCTCCAAAATACCGACAGACTTCAGACCCTTCTTGATGACCTTCCAAACCCAGATAAACAAACCCCAAGTCTCTTCGTATTTATAGGGAATAAGTCTAAGGCTATGGCCATAAAAGAGCTTGCTAAAACCTTTTCCCCGCCGCCAAAATATAGTTGCCACCCCTCTAAACATAATGATGAGTCGAGCTGGGACGGTCAGACAAAGTTAAACGGTCGACGAGTACACGGAGAAATTCACCTTCACATCCACCCCCCAAGTGTTTTCAGCAGTAGACCGGTCTTGCTCGCCGAGGGGGATCTGCCTAACCTCTCTAAACTAACAAGTGCACTTGCTATTGAGAAGTGCCACGAGACAGATAGCAGGCCACTATACGCTAGAACTCTGGTTACTCCAACACTGTCTGAATCCGCTGACAGGATCTACTTCAGACTTCTTTCCCCGTTTACCGACGTCTTCTGTTTTTTTGCAGATGACGTTGGGAAGTTTAAGCCAATTGTACAACGACTTGCCCTTTGGCTAGACCTAGGCCAACCGTCAACATTACCAAAGTCAACGCGTCCCAAAGTTTTAATCGTGACTGAGCGGGACGATGCCCACAACAATAATGAGTCTGATCTTAAGGCATTCAAGCGGATGCTGAGCAACGAGACAACGATGGATGTCTCGGAACAGTTTTCAGACATCCAGGTCCTCGGCTTGGCTAGTCGCAGTAAAAATCTTTCAAATAAAGCCAGGCACCGAGAGCTGTTCGAGCGCTTACTAAACTTTTCTGACCAGGTACGGGAGGCGAGGACTGCCGCAAAGGTGCTCTTCTCTGCTCACCACCTCACTGCCTTTTTTCACCACGCTTTGAAAAACGTGAATTTGCCTGTACCATTCAACTTTATATCTGCATCACAATCTGAGAACCCCGTGGCAAGCGACCTGCGGGACCACCTAGTCGACTTCCTTGGCAAAATTAAAACTCCCCAAAAGTTGCTGCAGTTTGCAATCCCTGTTATTGCCTCAAGCTTTATACTGAATAGCTATCCACCAGATATGCATTGTGAGCTAGCCTTCATACACAGACATTGCTAATTGATACTAGTCTTTAACCCTGCCGAGGTTTACTGCAACTCCTACAAAGAGATATGTCGTCAGGTCTGTCGGACGGGAGTTCTTGCCCACGAGGGGTCAACACATTTAATTCTCCCGTCTAGCTTCATTAGACTGCTAGAGGTTGAGTTTGTAAAACAAGCGGAGGCGTTTGCTAAGCTTGATAACGTATCCAGTGCCGTGTGGCATATGCGAGTGTTGTCTGAATTTAATCGCGACTGGCTAACTATTCGCTTAGAAAATACGTGTTTGGTGTGTTTATGCGGTAGACCTCGATACTGCTTGCCATGTAAACATATTATATGCGACAACTGTGTCCGGAGGCACGGAGATAAGAGCGACGTCTGGAATTACGAGATTCGCCAATGCTTCCTTTGCAAAACAGACACGCCGGGTGTTAACATACAAGTGAGGCCTCCTACAGCTACAGCCCGACTCTTAAGCATTGACGGAGGCGGAGCAAGAGGTATAATTCCTCTGGTATTTTTGCAAGCACTAGAGGAAAGGATTGGACTGCCATATCCAGTTCAGAGAAATTTTGATTTCGTATTTGGCACAAGTTCTGGTAAGCCACCGTAGGTTTCATGCGGACAGGTCTAATGCTGACCTGGTCTACAAGGGGGTATAATTGCCTTAGCTTTAAGTCACAAAGGGCTATCAGTAGAAGACTGCATGGGCCTCTTTGAACGGTTAGCTAAACGGGCATTCGAACTACACTATATCTCGTACTTCCGAGCAATCTTAGTCTCCTTATTTACTGACGGCATATACCCTGCTCGCAATATAGAAAGAGCACTTCGAGATGTATTCGGTAGTAATGAGACTATCCTCGACTGCTCAAGCGCGACGGCTATGGGAACTAAAATTGGTGTAGTTGCCTCCACAATGAAGCCTGAGCCATTTCTTTTCACAAACTACAACGGTCTAGGAAATAGGAAAGGCAAGAAGTATAACTATAGTGTTTTGCGAGGCAACGCACTCGTTTGGGAGATGTAAAACAACCACCCCTGAAGCAGACTCCAGCTAACGTAATATAGTGCGAGATCTACATCTGCAGCACCTGGGTGAGCAACATCTCTGGCGTCCGGCTAACGTTGCTGCTAACGTTTACAGAATATTTACCCCAAAGAAGATTGAAGATCTGGGAAAGTTCCAGGATGGGGGACTGACATTCAACAATCCAACAAAACTTGGGCTAGCAGAGATAAAGGATTTCTTCCATAACGATCTTTCTGCTAAAAGGTCTACTTTAAAGGTGTCTCTGGGTACTGGCAAGGCACCTGAACGTGAGCCTGAGTTACATGGGTCAAACTCCTGGTGGAAAGATTTATGGTTCTTCCGACTCTGTCGTGTACTCTGGTCGTCTATGGATGGTCAAGAGAGTAGCGATGCTGTTTACAAAAAGGAAGCAAACAGTGTCGAGGATTTAACGACTATAACGAACAAAAGGCGAGGTGAGTACTTCCGGTTTAACATGGAATTCCGTAGCCAGCAGCCCCGTCTGGATGACTCAAGCAAGATACCTGAAATGAAGGCTCTCGCACAAGGAGAAGTGGCGCTTCAACTAAGCCAGCTAGATCAACTTGCACATTGCCTCATCGCGGAGTTCTTCGTGTTTGAGCTAGAGTTAGAGAGCGTCCCCAGGAAAGAAAATGGCAAGTATTTATGTACTGGTTATATCTTATGTTGCCATAGAGCCAATTCTCCTGCATTTAACGCCTTGCTAAGACGATTGACGGGATTGTCGGCGGCATTTCTCCTTCGAGGTCGCACGCTCCCGGGCTCCATCCAAGACCGCTCATCTCTTGCAAGAGATGGAAACTTTAGGAAGAGGGTGTGTTTCGACGTCACTAGCAAAGAAGATTTAGTTTCGCTACAGCTTCAGGAAAGAGGCTCTGAACCTTACCACATCAGTGGTTCTCCATTCTCAGTTAACTGGTTGATAGAAGCACAGGGATTGGGGCTGCCTTTTGGTAGGCGAGATGGTGTAAAGAGGAAGCGCAAAGGTACTAACGATAGAGAGGTAAAGAAGCGCCAGCGGTCATGACTAGATTGCAGACGAAATGCATACCGCAATATAAGTCATAGCACAATTCACAATTGATCCAGGTACCATGTGGTGTCGTCTAATTAACCTTGCATGTAGCGACTAGCTTGCATGGGTCGGCCCAGGGACAGCTATTGTTGAAAAAAGCACTTTCCGACCTCCCTAGCATGATCTACCTTCGCAACCCACATTTTATGACTAATCTGATGTTGAAATAAGCAGTTTCTGACGTCCCTGACGATCGAAATTTCACAAATGTCTTACCTGCCTGGCCATGCAGATTGATGTACCTACGCCATCCACATTTTGTAACACGGCTAAAGTTGTAAAAGGCACTTTCTGACTTCCCTAACAACAGCCTACTGCCATCCAACATGACCAACTTACGCCATCTACATGTCGCAACAAGCCTCATATCGGATTTCTATGACGAGCTTATTTATAACACCATGAGCGTCACACGTGATTTTTGTATTGCTGCCCAAAAAAAAATCCCTACCATTGCCTGTTCTGAGTTGCACCGCCTTCCACATGATTGCTGCCTGAACATCAAGAAACATTGGAATATGGTTACCTATATCACATCAGATTTGATGGGCTAACACCCGCTTTAGCAACGCGATAACGCCGGCTGGCCTTCATTGGTCTTAGCCTCGGCATTAGTATTAAGCAACAGCGCGATGGCGCAATGTACTGACTTGATTTGCAGAGAACATTATAACTTAGTGACTTAGACTAGGTTATTGTACATATTTTTATCCCCTCCAGCGTGTCTATAAGCACAGCCTCTCTTTAACTACTATAGATTCTGGCCACAATGATGGCGAGGTTGGACATGGCTATGCTCATCTGGATGCTCGCCTCGGGGGATGCGTATCCGCTTCTGAAGCACCTCACACTGTTTTGTAGCTGCCTCATTTAAGCCTTTCTTAGCTTCCAAGCGTGATAACGAGATTATCTATAACTAAAAATGTGTCCGGGTTATCGTCGCCAAGGATGCGCGCCGTTTCTCAAGCACCTCCTACTGCATGTGGGCTGCCCATCGCGCTTACCTTGATCATTGAGCATGATAGTTAGGCTAGTCGTAACTCATTCAATCAGAATTACAATGAGAACAAGATGTAACCCTCAATATGATACAAGCAATGTGCGAGGCAGGGCAGATGAGACGTTCAGAAAAGACGATCGCCCGGGGACGTCAGTAACTGCTTATTCTAATAGTAGATCTGTATGTAGTTTATGTTGGATGACAGGGTCAGGTGCGACAAATCGAAAAGGCAATTGCCGAGGACGTCAGAAAGTGCTTGCTATAGTAGCCCCCTTGCCTCGTCCACACCTCTATCTGAAATGTTGATTCGTCTGATGTAGTACTCAACAATCCCCAAGAGCCTCCTTTGCCTATACAAGTCGAATAGACGTATCCACACCGCTACTGCTTCATCTACTCGCCCGTAGCTTTTGTATAAGTTACCGATACGCATAGCGCAGTAACCAACTCTATCAAAGTGCCCCTCTTGGCAATAATAGTCGATTAGGCGTGTCCACACCACTATTGCCTCTTCCACTCGCTCAGAATTCTCGTATAAGATGCTGATCCATCCGGCAAAGTCCTCAGCTTCATCCCACTTTTTGCTACTGAGAAAGCTGTTGTGAATACTATGATAGAAAGCAAAGATGGTTTCTACGTGGTTGGGAAACCAATCTAAAGATTCTGGGAACTTAGAAAGCCGTGTGTCGTGCAAATTCCGAACATCTTTGAGAGAAGCTTCCCCCTGGTTTTTTATAAGTATGATGACTGGCTGATAATGCCTAAGGGCTGCTTGTCGTGAGTTACGAGACACCTGAAGAAGTGGAGGAATAAAGTATTCAGGCTTTAAGCAGCAGTCTGGTATAATTCGAGGTTCGAAATAAGCAAAATCCCATATACAGAGCTGTAACTCAGCTGGCAACTGTAGGAATAAAGAGATGCGAGTGCATCATCTGTATTATGTGTATTTGAGAGCACTTTAATGACTGCAAGGACGAAGCGTTTCATGAAGCTGGCTGAAAAGCTATTGACGGCGAGGTGAAGATTGTTTTGCAAGCTAGAGAGCATTGTCATGAGTGTAGAAAGGTAGCGTCATATCAAAGCCACTACTTGTTCGCGCGGAGGAGGAGCAAACATGCCTCTAAATCTGCTCCGTATGTATCTATAAATAGTTTCAAAGGAGCCGGAAATATACTCTACAGATGCATCCAAAATTGGCTTTTCCAAACATCCTTTTATGAAATATTGTGCCACTTTATTAGCGCCCAGCTTTGCAATTTATGCAAACTGATATGCAGTGTCCCGATGTACCTTCACAAGTTCCCCGCTCCAATCTCTTTTTACAGAAATATTTGAGCTTCTATCGCTAGGTAAATCATTACTGTCTCTCCGATTGAACTCTCCCCAATCAAACGCGACCATCATCATAACTATTCGAAACAGTAACGACTTCTAGAGCCTGGAAGCTAGAGCAATCTTCCATGTCTGACGATATATCTTTGGCCCAGGGCACAGCGCAAACCAGTCGCAACATCAGTACTACTGCCTTGCTTGCGGCTATTGGTGCCGGTGTTGTCTCGTCTGTGGTTCAGATCTTAGTTTTTATCCTGATCAAGGACAAGCTAGCGAGGATATAGTACGTTCTTAATCCAGGAGTCTGCAGGGACACCTCTTATCTAACGGTTCTTAGCCAGCCCAAGACATATCTCGTCCCAGAGCGACAGCGCACATCCCCTCCTCCACGTAGCGCTTTTGGATGGGTAGTATCTATATTCACATACAAGGACACGGAAATCATAAATAAGTGCGGGCTAGATGCCTACTTTTTCCTTCGATACCTACAAACTCTACTGTTTATATTTGTGCCTCTAGCATGCCTACTCCTCCCCATATTGCTTCCACTCAACTATATGAGCGGCAGACACGTTACAGCCTTCGATGATGCTCGGAAATTTGCCGACGATGATATGCCAGCTGGGTTGGACGTTCTAGCTTGGGGAAATATTTCACCTGACAAGACAAGTCGATACTGGGTTCATCTTATTCTAGCTGTAGTCGTCGTAATCTGGATCTGCTATGTATTTTTTGCCGAATTGCGGGTATATGTTTCCGTTCGACGAGATTACTTGACATCAGCTGAGCATCGTCTAAGAGCATCCGCTACGACAGTTCTTGTTACTGATATACCCGACACATGGCTCACAGTCGAAGCTCTCTCTTTCCTCTACGACGTATTTCCCGGAGGAATTCGCAATATTTGGATCAACAGAGACTACGGGAAACTACTCCAGAAGGTCCGCGCTCGGGAAGGCGTTGTTGCAATGCTTGAATATGCGGAAACAGAGCTCATCAGAAGATGCAAGCAAGCACAATTAAAACAACAGAGAGTGCTAGATGGTCATCACAAACTTCAATATTATGCTACCAAGGAGGAGGATGAGGACGCTGATTTGAAAGCTGCGCAGATTGCGCAAGGCAAAGGTATAAGCTCTGGCAACTTGAATCAAGTTCAAAGTGTGGAAGAAGCTGTTGAAGATGCGGAGACCAAAATTGAATATGATGCTTGGCGTAGATATAATAAAGCTGCTGCCGGTAGCCTAGCAACTACTGGCAAAGGCTTAGGCCGTGGGCTCAGACTAGTTAGTAGAGCTGAAGAGACAATCATCAAAGGGGCGGAGAATGTCACGAAGGGCATCGGTGAAACCATTGAGACAACAAGCGGATTTTACAGCATTGAAGGCAGAACCCCTAAACAGGACTGGAAAAATGGGGCTCGGACTTATGCCTTAGTTCATAATACAATCGGGGCATCTACTGCTCGGTCTTCCGAAACCTCGATAACAGCGACTCGTCGAGATGCCAGTCTAGGACAACCACCACATACGCCAATGAGAGCTGGAGGAGATCAAAATGCTAAAAGCCCCGGTCTCAACCGGATGCCATATAGCTTCGGTGCTGACGGGGGAATTGGCGCCCAAGACTTGAAGTATAGCTGGTGGAAATTTTGGAATGGCCCAGACGGCGGCTTCTTACCTCCTCTTCCTCATGGATATGACAGAAATGAAAACAGTCGGGGGAAGATACCTTGTGAAAACGGTCTGAAGCAGATTGTTGCGCAGGCTAAAGCTAAAGTAAGGAAGAGACAAAAGCAGGAATATCCACTGCACATCGATCACAATTATAAGGAGGATGAAGCCGACGCTTTGTGGAATAAATATATCAAGAAGACTGATCGTAGTACACATCGTATTCCCCGCTTTGGAATTAGCTTCCTGCTATACATATGTCCCTGGATAAATAAGAAAGTCGATACAATTTATTGGTGTCGAGAGGAGCTTGCGCGGCTTAATGTCGAGATCGAGTATGACCAAAACCACTCTGATGATCTTCCTAGGGCGAACTCTGCATTTATTCAGTTCAACAAGCAAATCGCTGCTCATATGGCAGCCCAAGCTGTCAGCCATCATACTCCAATGTATATGGCGCAACGGATGGTTGAGGTGTCACCCACAGATGTTATCTGGGACAACATATCTATTAAATGGTGGGAGTCATGGCTGCGTACTGGCATTGTCGTTGCAGTGGTAGCATGCATGTGTTTGTTGTGGGCAATTCCCGTCTCTGCGACTGCTCTCCTGGGAAACATTCCGGAACTGACAAAAAGATACCACTGGCTAGAATTTCTACTTGGGGACGAAAATACGCTCAAGCATATCGCGGGAATCTTGCCAGCTATTGTCCTAGCCATTCTTAAGGTTCTTCTCCCTATAATCTTCTACCACCTAGCTACTCTCCAGGGAAATCGGACGGGAAGTCTCCGAGAGTTATCGGTTCAAAATTACTACTTTTTCTTTCTGTTTGTACAAGTCTTTCTTGTCGTCTCAATTTCCAATGGGACATTCGCCACATTGGCAAGAACAGGCAGCGTGACAACAGTGCCGGCTTTGCTAGCACAGAATTTACCTAAGGCCTCCAACTACTTCTTCTCTTACATGATAATCCAAGCCCTTTCAACTAGCGCAGGTCATTTGCTACAAGTAGCAACCCTAGTAATGTGGTTTGTAATGCCCAAATATGTGGACAACACTGCACGCAAGAGATGGACACGAAACACCAGCCTCTCTACCGTCAAGTGGGGCGCTTACTTTCCCACCTACACAAACTTTGCATGTATTACTATAATATATTCAACCATCGCCCCATTGATTATGATATTCGCAATCATCACGTTCACCGTGTTGTTGATCGCAAATCGTTACTGTATGCTATATGTATACAACTACACGGAGGACACAGGCGGTCTCCTCTATCCCCGAGCGATCAACCAGACGTTCGTTGGGTTATATTTTATGGAGGTCTGCCTGATAGGTCTCTTCCTCCTCGTCCGAGACAGCGAAAATAACAACCCATGCCTGCCCCAAGCCCTCATTATGATTGTAGTGATGATAATGACGGTTCTCTTTCAAATTCTTCTCGACCGATCTTTCGGCCCTCTATACGAGCACCTACCAGTAACCGTTGAAGACGATGCCGTACTGCGCGATGAAGCTTTTGAGCGTGCCCAGGCCGCTAGGACCGTAGAGAACGATGAATTCGAGTCTGCCGTTTTTGCCGCTCCACGTGAAGACATCGAGCTCAGCAGAGTACATCACGCGGTTGACAACACCTCAGATCGGAGGCACTCTACACACACCGGCGCAACCTGCGCCGCCGCATTTGGGGGCCCCGACAAACGCGATGGGGGCCGCCGCAAAGACCTCGAGGCCCAGAAGAGCATGAGTGAAGCGCTTTTTAGCGGACACCGCGACGAGATCGAAGACCTAAGACCTATGGAGCGCGATGCATTAGTGAGCATCGCTTTCCAGCACGAGGCGCTACGGGCAACGCGCCCGAGCGTGTGGGTGCCGCAGTGTGACCTAGGGGTGTCAGATCAAGAGGTGCAGCGCACAAAAGAATTTTGTAGGGGCAACGTTTGGATCACAAATAAAGGGACCGCGCTCGATAGTAGGCTGCGTGTAATCTATGCGACTAACCCCCCAGACTTTTTAGAGGTGAGCTTGATCAAGCTGTGAGTTTGTGTTTACTATCGTTTTATATAGCGCCGTATCCTACTTAGCACGATATTGTAGAATCCTTCATTGACCAAATGTGATTCTCGCCATCATCCTCTTTCGCATAAGCTTTCGGATTTTTTTAGCATACTCATAATCACAATATCGTTACAGATCTCTCTCTTCTAAGAAAGCACTTCAAGTGAATCACAGACAGTCATATGAATTTTCACGCATATTCAGAAGTGACAAGCAATTTCGTCTGTTTCTATGATCTAGAAACTAAATGTGTTGTTAGAGTAAGAGATAGTTTAGTTTAATCATAAGAGATTAAAGCTCCGTACGTGGTTTGAAGGCTCCATTTCTGACTTTGGGTAAGGGCTTCCGGATAACTGGCAACTGCAGCACAGTTGCGAGACCTTGAAAATGTCGTGAACCACACGTATAGACACTGAGGCACATCTCCGTATTGCTGTTATTTTGCCAGACATCCGCGCTTATCATCCTCTACTACCCTTGCAGTGCGCCTTGTCTAAAACGGCAAAGCCCTGCGCTAGTGAAAATGTGCGCCACGTTCAAACAATGTGCTTGGGAAAGCCTGCGTCGGGTGCTTGTGTGGTCTTTTGTGGACATCGATTTTTTTGCCATCTCTGACTCCCAGCTTATAAACTCCCTGATCCCGTATCCATTGCCTCTGCTTCTCCCTTTTACAATATGAATACCTTTGTACTTGAGATAATCAGTTGATTGTGGGTTGTTGCTAACAAAGCTGAGGATCTCTTCGTCCAAATCCAGGGAATTATATATATCTTCGTCTTCTATTTCATCATCGCTGTCATCGTCTATTACATCGTAGGCGTCTTCGTAGATAGTCATATCGTCGCTGTCGACGTCACTATGAGTATTTTGATATGCAAATTCTGGCTCTGGCTCTGGCGAGCATAGCTTAACTTGCTCACCAACATGAGGTGCTAAGCGGTCCAACTGTGCTTGCCATTATATTTTCTCTTGCTTCACTTTAGCATTAATTGCTTTATCCTCTGTGGCTTTTGCTTCAGCTGGTTCGGCAGCTTTGTTTATTCTAGCCATTTTTCTCAGCTCGTCGGCGGCGCCCAGCGTAAAGCTATTTCTGCGGCCAATGCCCTTGTAAGAACATAGCCCATTTGGTAATCAAGTTGTATACCATCGCGAGCGACAAAGCGGCCGTTACAGTATTTTGCGCAATACCATAGGACGTGAGCTCTACGCAATGGGTGTAGGAAGTTGAGTATGTTTGCAATCAAAAAACTCGTTAATAGCCCAGCAAAGTTGATCGACATAGGCTTGAAACCCTGCAGTTGATGATGCTATCCATTGTTTTAACCATTCCACTGATCGCTGCTTTGATTCCAACTCTAATTACCTCTTCCCAATGTGCTACCTGTCCAATAGGGCGTTTCGCGAATGTGGATGGCGAAAGTAAATCATGTTGGATAGCAGGTCGGGTGGGACATTCGGAAGAAGGCGATCGAAGGCGTCAGAAAGTGCTTATTCCAACAACAGACGAGTCAGAAAATGTAGCTCGCTTAGGTAGATCAATCTGGATGTTTAGTTAGATGAGACTTCAGAGAAAAAGGGTCGGCAAGGAGATCAGAAACTGCTTATTCTGACAGTAGACGAGTTAATAAATGTTGGTGGCTCATTCTGCATGGCCTGTAGGGATCCGCATTTTACACAAAAGATGTCGATATTTGCTTTAGTTGCGCAGCAGGACCAGTTGGCGCTAAACATCAGATGGTGATGGGTTGCGGGAAGAGGGGCTTTTCTTAGGTCGTTGGAAAATTCATTGTTAACTTATATGGGGAAGCGGGCTTGTCCAATGAATATTCTTGACTTATTGCACATTATATCTCTACTATCTGGCGGGGTTTCGATTTTCGGGGAGCTTTTCGAGAGAAGATAACGAAGCTTGGAAATTATAGTGTGACAGCATTAAAATAGAAACCACTAACTGTGCTAATGAAACCCAAGCCACTGCTCATAATCATCACACAACCCGAAAAGAGGTTCTAATACCCTCACCTGCGTCTTCGACCCCTCTTGGGCGGGTCCTGTTCTCCCGAGCTTGTTTGTATCTCATCTTTAGGTCTCGCCCTCTTTTCGCTAGTTGAAGATAGCATGGTTTCTGTCGAGTCACTTGAAACATCTGTTTGGAGACAGCCCTGCTCAAGCTCATTGGCGCCTTCGTCAGCCCCGTTGACTAGCTCTGCTGAAATGGCTAGCGCAAGGGCCAAATCCTGATTCTCCTTCTCGAGTTCAGCGATATTTTGCAGAGCAGTGGCAGTACAATTATCCGCATTGTTTAAGGAGATTTCATATGCCTGGGCCATTTGTTCCTTTTCGTTATTGAGCTCGTCAATTCTGCGCTCGGTAAGCTTGATACGGTCGGCCGCGTTAGATAATGCGCTTCCTTGCTTTTCGATCATAGCTGCCATTTCTCCCTCTAAGTCCTTAATCCTAGTTTCAAGGAGCCCAGCTCTTCCAGGTTCCTGGCCCACTAATTGACGTTGTTCGTACTCGCTTATCATTGACTTGTAAAAGGAGAGGGCCTTGTTCGCCTCATCCAGCTGTAGATCCATGGACTCATTTTTAGATACCATGCCATTTAGCTCTGCAACTGTCTCGCCATGTTGGAAGTACAGCCGTTTGTACGCGTCGGTGCATTCGAGTCTATGTTTCTTTGCCTGATCTAAAGCAATTATTTTGCTCCATGTAAAATTACGCAGAGTGTCTATAGTATCGCGTGCGGCAACGAGGTATTGATCAAAGTCTGCATCAGTAACTGGAGGTCTTAACAGTCGTGTCTCAGAAGGTAACACCTAAATTATTAGATGTATCTCAATGAATAGGAAAGAGACTCACACTATGCGCGGTTTGGTTTGGGGCGCTGTTTGCGTATTGGTTGGAGGCCATTTTGCAGTAAAAGTGTGCTATTTGGTGTGTTGATAAAAGTTGAAGATCGATTCGGGCCAAGATAAGGGATGACACAATATTTAAGTAGCCAACTTTTTAGACTAGGTGTCAGAAATTATCCATCTTGTGCACCGCGAAACAGAGCCAGTTTGGTGGCTTTGATAATACATAATTAGAACCGAGGGCTTGTAGGTTAGAGGGCAGGCTAGGCCGTGTACCCGAAGCAGGATACGGCTTCTACACCAAAAATTTCCTCCAATAAGCTAAAACTATTGCCTGCAGTAAATGAAAGGACCTTAATAAATACTGCATCCTTATATAACGCTCAGAATATAAGGAGCGTCATATAAACGCAAGGCCGCTCTCTCACCTTGAGAAAGGCGACTTCAATCACCTACCTAACCAAAGAATCTATCGAAGTAACTGTATACCTTAGCCTTAGCTCTTTGGGCTCTTCAAAATGATTGAACAGGAGGGATTAAGTCAAGAGAATATGATGAAAAATACGGCTACTCCTTCCACTAGCAACCAAAGTGGCGACTTCAGCACCAAACAACCCGACGCAAACGGATACGGCAGAATCCATAACTTCTTTACCACTGGTTCAATATCAACGCCAAAAGGAAAGTCTAAGCTTCAACGCGTCGAAGTTGATGAGAGAAGCCCAGTGACTCTTCTTCCGTCCTCACTGGCGGCTGATCTTGGACTGGCGTTATACTCCGACAAGTTGCCAGATTTTATGGTTGCCGATAGACTTATCCAAAGCAGCCAATACTGTCAATTCAATTTTCAGGTAGCAGGACATAATGCATGGATTATTGCTAGAGTTGTTACTGGCTTAGAAACAATTGTTCTGGGGCGTGACTGGATAGACGACGTCAATTTGATCTTTGGCATTGGAAATCAGGGCTATTACATCTCTACCCCTCTTGTCGTTGAGGCAGCTAGGAATACAATGCATAATGCTGAAGACAGAAGATCAGCAAAAACGGCAACATTCGATGAGACCGTGGACTGTAGTAGTTATATATTATCTGAAGGTGAGCTCTCATTCAATGAGCTAAGTTTCTCAGATGCGGAGTTCTCTTCAGGCCAGGAGTTCAGTTACGAGGATGACGAAGATGACGAGGATGATGAGGACGACAATGATGACGTTTATGGCGAAGGCGACAGCGACGGTGATGAGGCTTATATCGACGAATGACGAGCTGACATAGTCATAGCTTTTGTAAGATACAAGTCAATGCCATTTTAAACTATAAAATTCCATTTCATTAATACTAAGTGCGGGCAGCTTATGAACGCTTAATGCACCTAATCATGTGAATTGACCTACAATACCTACGCAGTAACGTGCATCCCAGCATCACGGGACGCACCCCGTGACGGGACAAACTATTGGTACTTTGAATTCAATTGATTCTAAATTTGTGAGTCCATTGAAAATTCCAGTATTTTTGTGCCAGTCGTGTTGTGTGAATACTCCTGAACAGACCAAACCCTGGCTACTCTGAAACTTGCAACCACGTCGTCGCTGTCGCGCCTGATTGCGGAGGGCGTCAATTCGACGTATAATAGAACCCCTCGAGCTACAACATCACCACGAACTCTTATCGCTCCATTTACCCATAAAAGAGTCTTATCTAAGCTTTAAGGCTCCACTACGATGCGGGAGATCGTCATGAGCCTTGTGGCGGCTGTACGGCGCAAAGTCATGCATCGTCACCACGCAAATTAATATCTAGCTCATGCACACATTTACAAGGGTTTTCTCTTTATAAAGTTTTTCAAAGTTAGCTTACAGATCAATGTATAGTTTTAGTGATTTATTATTAATGCCGGCTTCTGCAAACTAGAAAGTAAATAATAGTATATAACTAGAGGCTGAGCTTAGGAGGTGGGTGGGAAGTATTAAGTGGAAATTAATTAAAGTGTAAATAGCGCTACAAGGCCATAAAGATCTTCTATCAATAAAGCTTCTCGCCTAAGTAAAAGCTGTTCAACCGTCTCGTGCCCGTTCCCTGCGGCCCAGGACAGCGGCGTTCGGCCACAGCCATCTTTCGTATCCACCTCGGCGCCCTTCTCCAGCAGCAGCTGGACGACGGCCTCGCGCCCGTTCTCTGCCGCCCAGGACAGCGGCGTCTGGCCAAACCTATCCTTTGCATCCACCTCGGCGCTCTTGTCCAGTAGCAGCTTGGCGACAGCCTCTCGCCCCCCCTCTGCTGCAAAGGACAGCGGCGTCCGGTCATACTCTGTATCCTTCGTATCCACCCTGGCGCCCTTATCCAGCAGCAGCTGCACGACGGCCTCGTGCCCGTTCACTGCGGCCCAAGATAGCGGCGTTCGTCCATACTCTGTATCCTTTGTAT
>JPJU01000074.1:0-22279 GCA_000750735.1 Pseudogymnoascus sp. VKM F-4246
CTGACAATGTTGTCAAAGCTGCCCGCCATGATCGTGACAATGGTGGGGGGCCCAAGAAGCTGATTGCCAGCCATGACCCTGGCAAAGTTGGGCCACCCAAGATGGAAACTGTGTAACGACTTAGAGCTGGAAATAGGTAGAGAAAGGCTAGGAGTTTATATTTCAATCCAAAGTACATTTAATCCCCCCATATGCTGTAAAGCACAGGCTCCCGTGTTGTTATTTTATGCCGTGTCTTGAATATCCGAGACAAGCAACCGGAGGTCTCACCTATTTTAACCATTTTCGCTCTCTTCCGAATATCACGTCGCTTATGGAACCGAGAAGTGAAATGCCAATAAATACAGTAGTATTCGCTCGTATGTCGTTTTCCGCTCTGTCGGCCAGTCGCAGGTTGAAAAGTTGTGGTGTAACTTAAGGGGTGCGGTGTTGGAGGCAAAGAGGGACGCATTTGACCCCAATGTGGTAATATATCCGGTGCTGAAAACGCCTCTCACCCTTGACAACCAATGTACTGTACTTTGGGGATTCCATCTCGAAATTAAAAAACTATGGCAAGGTTGCCACGTTTTATTGACGTGTTGGGCACCCCTTCCCGGAGAACGCACCCTTTTAATCTGGAATGTTTGCTGACTCCTTGCGTCTCCTTTGTACCGCACACCGCACTTGTCCCGACGTCCGCTCGCCAATAAACAGTGAATCCTATCCCTATCTTAGGCAAACACAAAATGTTATAAGCAGGTCCTTTCTTCTGTCTCATTCCTGCTGTGCTTCTCTCTGGCGTACAAAGCGATACATCATTTTATTAATACAAAATGCCTTTCAAATCAGTTCATCCTCACATCAGTATTCCTCAAACTAATCTGGTGGAATATCTCTTCCCACCGAACTCGGAACCAAGCAACGAGCCGCTCTATATAGACGCACAGGATCCAAGCAACTATCTATCAGAAGCCCAGGTCTTAGAATGGAGCAAGAGTTTTAGCAGCGGCCTCAACAATGCAGGTTTTCACCAGGGTGAGGTGGTGATGCTATTTACACCAAACCATATATTTGTGCCGGTAGCATACCTGGGAATCGTCGGCGGAGGTTACACATTCAGTGCAGCGAATACAGCATTTACTTTACGAGGTCAGTGCCTCACCTACTCATAGATTCGTTTCTCATGCGCTTTCAGAGCTTGTCTACCAAATCGAGGATGTTCAACCAAGCGTCGTACTTGTGCACCCAGACTTTCTACCATTATCTGTCGAGGCCGCCGCCAACACCAGCTTATCTGACTTAAAAATCTTCCAATTCACAGATGTTGAGTGTACGCCTGTTCTCGGAGTCCCTGACTGGCGTGTCCTCTTCGACACGAAGTTTGGTGTCGACGAGTATGCCTGGCCAAGCTTCACACCAGAAGAATCTCTAACAAAAGTGGCAACAATCAACTATTCATCTGGAACAACAGGACGACCAAAGGGTGTCATGATAAGCCACGCCAATATAATTGCAAACGCCGCTCAAAACGTATTCAACCTCGTCCATAACAGACAACTTCCCTTACCCGATGACCGCTGGCTCGGCTATCTTCCCCTCTACCACGCCTATGGACAACTATATTTAATCATCGTCTCTATTAAAAGGCGGATACCTGTCTATGTGATGAAGCAGTTTGTTTTCGAAGATTTTCTGTGCGCCATACAGACGTATCGGATAACGACGTTGCAGCTCGTGCCGCCGATTCTGGTCATGATGTCCAAGCACCCCATCACCAGCAAATATGATCTCAGCTCGTTGACACTGGCTCTTTGCGCCGCGGCGCCGCTAAGTAAAGAGCTACAGAATCATTGCTCGAGGAGATTTGGATTCAATATTATACAAGGCTACGGAATGACAGAAACATCCTGTGGAGCGTTAGGGATGCTGGCTGTCGACGTCGATGATACCGGCAGCATTGGAAAGTTACTGCCAAACACTGAGTGCAAGCTCATCGATGACTATGAACGAGAAGTTTCTTACGGACAGCCAGGAGAGCTCTACCTCAGGGGACCACAGGTAGCTCTTGGATACTGGCGCAATGCAGCAGCGACCGATGAGACAATCGATGCTGAGGGGTGGTTGAGGACAGGGGACATCGCTGTTTGCAACGCTGAAGGTAATTTCTGGATTATTGATAGGAAAAAGGTTCGTCTTCCGTCAAGAATATAGATATTCAGCTGACTTATCGATGACAGGAACTTATCAAAGTGAATGGATTCCAAGTCGCACCGGCAGAGTTAGAAGCTGTGCTTCTAGAGAATGAACATATCGCAGATGCAGGTGTGGTAGGAGTCAAATAGTATGTTCTTCCCTGGCTCTCTTGATATCCTGTACTAATAATTCAGCAGCGATGAAGAAGAACTACCCCGCGCCTACGTCGCCATCCAAGAAACTTCGAAAGGCAAAATAACACCCCATGACATCGAACACTGGATAAAGTCGCGGGTGGCAAAATACAAATATCTTGTGGGAGGAGTGGTGTTCGTTCAACAAGTTCCTAAGTCGGAGAGTGGAAAGATTCAGAGGGGGATTCTGAGGGAATGGGCCAAGAGGGATGGCGAGCTGATGCAGCGACGGGTACAATCGCGATTATGATCGTAATGTTAGACGAGATGAGGGCTCCGTTTATGATTGTCTGAAGGGAGTTTGATGACTATTGAAGGGCATATTGTTTGGCGCAGTGGTAACCACTTTTCAGTATATAATTATACACTTTGCATACACAGTTTGACAAGGTTACGCATAGCACATAATGATTACTTCTATCTATCACATATTTGCTGCTTGTTTACTGCTTGTTCTTCAGGTACCCCCAACCTTTCATACACTATAGACTCGAGCCAACATCCAACAGTCCACACAGCTGATTTAGCAATTCTCACGTTTGAAGTGAAAGAGGCATCCAGCCTTTACAAAAATGTCAGGCACGGATATAGCTTCGCACAGATATAGCTTCAGAAGCAAATGTTTGAATATCATAATACATAACTATTGTACTATACAACGCTGCCATTGTCGCAGGCATCCTGTTATTAACCGTATCGATGCAGCCCATACCTTGACTCCCTCTTTCCGTCTTGTAGTGGCCAGTCATTTGGCTTCGATATCCCGCAAATAGTATAACGACGGCCTTCCATCCCCCTTCCATCCGTAATAGCTTCATTAGGTGTTGAGCATAATCATCGCTAACTTCTATGGCCAACAGACACCTACGGAAAATGGCATAGATGTGTGCCATATATTGAAAGGATCTGCCGATGTTTGCGGCAACATGAAAGGCTGTTGCGTCCAAAGAGACGATACTTGCAACGACGTCAAGTCCTCGCTTTCAGCAGTTCGGAGACGGTGACAATTTGATACCCTCTCCGCCGCATTTCAGGAAGCACCTTCCGGAGCATAGGCGCAGTCCAGCTTCGCCTATCATGACAAATAATAATCCCACCCGGCCGTAGCATGCTCAGAATATGTCTCGCATTAAGCCGCCAGTATGGAATCTGCGGATCGTGAGGATAAATGCTGCCCAGGACCAGCCTGTAGCCCAACCCTCCCATGGTCTCGCGCATCCGCCCGCTGAAGAATCCAGAACCGGGCCGGAAATACTTTGCCGGTGGCTCAACGCTGGCGGCGGTATATGCCTCGAGAACCATCTCCTCGACGGCCTTGACCTCGGCGACAAGCGTCGAATCGCTCAATGAGCGTGAAGGCTCATCGTGCATAGCGTGGTTCCCCAGCTCGTTCCCATTGAGAACCAAATCCCGCAACCTCTCTTCGCGTCCCTCTACCTGCGAGCCAATTACAAAGAACGTTGCCCTCGCGTCGTTCTCCTTGAGGATCTCCATAATTTCCGCCGTGTGTTTTGAAGGCGCATCATCGATCGTAAGCGCGATCATTTTGGACGTTGTGGGAACGCGCCATAGAACATCCGGCCAGCGGTACTGGAAATACCGTATCAGGACGTTCGGCGGCTTATATATGATGTATAAGGGGGTGACCAGGATGCACATGACCGAGAGGAGGATAATCATTGTCAACATCCGCGAGCGCCGTGCCCGTCTACGAAGCTTAGATGGCCATCGGCAGAGCATACAAATGCGAGGCATAGGCGATTCGCAGTTGTAGGTTATGTAGTTGACAGAGCATGCGTGTAGTATGGGAGGTCGAGGGTCGAAAGTGGATCGCGATGGCTTCCAAATGCGGAAGACAATCTGGTAAATCACGTGATTGGTCTTGGCAATATATACTGGTCCCGTGAGAGAAGTTTCTACGGATAGTGAGTTGCTCTATTAAATATCTTCTGGTCTTGATAGATTACTTCATTGGTAGATAGACAACCGCTTTTTGGTGTCAAAATATTGAAGTCCCGAAAATATTAAAATACTAAATTGGTAAAAATACATCATTTTATTATTAAAAACGTCTCGAGAATTAGACTATTCCCTTATTTAAAATCGTTCAATCAAAAATGATATCGTGAAAAATTACACTCAGATCTTAAGTATGATACTGTCTACGTTCTATCAAAGCCCCCAATGCTAAACGGGAGTTCTTAGATAGACCTGGGACATCGACGAGTGACTAAGCGGTCTAGAGCAGCGTCGTTCCTTACTCGGTGCAACACCATGTGTGCCTTCCATATCAAGCCGTCAGGAGTAAGACACTATAGTTCATTCTATAACAAGCGCTTATGTGTGCATTCCATACTAAGCATACTAAGCATGCTAAGCTGCTAAGAGTAAGACACTATCGTTCTTGCCACTGAGTAAGATGATGCGTGATATATAACTCAGCTGTCAGATCCGTTTAACCTTACAAGACGCCAAGGCTGTCGTTTCCACGCTACTACTGTACTGTACGTACAGACTACGAGACTGCGCCCTTTTCTTCGATATTACGCTAGACATTATTATCAAGTACGTTATTACATGTGATTTTACGTCCTTGAACCCCTTATCTCTCACATACATGCATATATTGAAAAACGAGCCCCCGTGGAGCGAGGAAGGGAGGGAAGGGAAACATCCATGCTCTATGCATTAGTTACCAGCGTGTGCTTCGGATTTTGATACATAGCTGGTTATGCGAGCTATCAGTCTGGTGAGAGCGGAGCACAGTCCATATTCGTTGGGAGAACCCAAAATCAAGGCCATGGTAGCCATGGTAGCGGGGCGTCAGCATGCTTCATATATGTTACCTGGAATGCCAAGCAAGGAGTCTGACAACCTCAGAAAATATTTGGGCTAATGTATGCCTAGGTTTACAGCTCGGGATTTGCTTGGATGGATGAAATGTCTGACAGCCAAGAACACTGTAATACCCATCTCGCATTGCGCGTTTCCACGTGATAGCTGCCCGGTTCGTTGGGTGGGTTGTGCGCAAATGACAGCGTGGGGTTGGGCATGTCCGCATTGGCCTCTATGGGGTTGTTGGCGAGAATATCAACGGCACGGCCAACCGACGTATGACAAATGCTGAGGCATCGCGTCAGCTTACACAGTGCCACACCAACGACTCTGCATCCGGAGATAACGAGAACATGGCGTCTTGTGGAGCTGTGGCGTGGAGATGGAAAATAATAATATCTCCAGAGCCTCCTTCGTGGATCCTTGACGCCCGCGCATTCTACGCTCCTAAAAATGTTTCTATTCCTGTCGGTAGTGGCACTGGTGGCTTGGCCGAGGAGGCTGAGATCAAGATGACCATATCAACAACCGACGATTTTTTTTGGACGGCTAGCTTCTGATGGACCCAGACGCGTGCAGGGGTTCAATCCTTCGACGGGAAAAGGAAATTCGAGGGCCACATCGGCAAAATTTGTCAACTCAGGGGTTGATAGGCGACATCTCCTCCACAGGATGTAGACTAAGGAGCGCGTAATTTGCGCTTCAGTTAATTCTGGCAATGGTGAGAGTTGACTCGCGCCACGCTAGACTGAAGTTGTGGCTGATGAGTGAGCAGTAGACCCTAAATGGCGGGTCCGGCTTGTGCTTAACTGGAGCTACCCCGCCCAGCGAATGAGACGTTGGCATTTGCACAAGCAATTGATGAGAATTGAACGGACAGTTTTAGATTGGACTGCCATCCTGGCAACACCAATATTGGTGTGATGCGATCCTGCGGAGTGACTGTACCGTTTGCGGTGCCTCTGGCCGAAGAAGCAGGACGATATTGAGAATAGCCCTTGAGAATATTCTCATCGCCATATGAATGGAGTACTCGCGGCTTTGGCGTCAAAGAGGTCTCATATATTGTCACCGCAGCTCGAACCAAGACAACGACGCTGCACTGCCTACACACGTAGAAAACGGGTGAGCGGAATTCCCCAGATCCCGTCACATTTGCTTGGTACTCAATAGTGGCGGGGACAGCGCACCAGTGCGTACGGCTGAAATAGATTGACGTGTGGGTGCATCCTTCAGTATATCCCGGCCAATAGCTGTGTCCGTAAACAGGGCCCTCTCAGCCCTGTTTGACCCTTTATCTGGGTTTGGCCATCAAAATTTCCGCCAAGGAGGGGAGGGGCGGGCTGCATAATTGTTGGTGAAGTGTGGCGGTCATGTATCGATTTCAGAGAGATTCAGCTTCATGTACGTAAGGGTGGAAAGCTCTCATATCCTTTGCTCAGACCTGTCTGACTGGGCGAGCTGTGGCGCTGCCGAGAAGAGGCGCGGCTTCATCCGAGGGAATCTCCTTTGAAATTTCAAAGGAGATTCATAGCCCTATGAGCGCCAAGGATATACTCATGTAGCCGCGGCATGAGCGACATGGTAAAAGCTATGAGATGATGCCCCGATTGAGCGCTTAATCGTGACTCCGATGATTCTAACGAATGTTGGGAACGTAACCGGCATCTCACTGCCTCCATACTACGTACAGTACTCCGCCGTCCTAAAGTTAGTGTAGCTTGTCACCGGTTGGCCAAGGAGTGAGATAAGCTGCATCCCGGGAAGTTATGTTAGATCCTATAAAAGTGATGTGCACACACCGTGCACCAGCAGCCCACTTGGGTAGTATTTTGGCGACATCCAAAAATATGTGCTTCCTTCCACCGCCGATTTGACTTTTGTTTCTTGTCTTGCAGATTTCTTAATCCTTAAACCACCGCCTCCAGGTTTTGCCTCTGGTCGAACATACGTGAAGCTCCAACTCGCTGATCACGCTTCGCGAGCGAGCTCCTGTAGTCTTGTTCTATAAACCATACCTCTCATTCCCTCAGTTCTGCCTGCAGTGACGGGATAGGCGTCGCCAGCCATGGCTTCGCTGCTGCGAATCGCATTATGGGGGTTGTATGCAGTGGGGAGCAATGCGCTCAGATATGAGCAGCAGTACGTTGGATACAATCTGAACGAAGATGACCCCACGCTTGGAGCCGTCAGCAACAAGTGGGATGGGCACACATACCACCCGTCGCCGACGAACTGGCGATTCCCATTTTACACCTTGTTCCTGGACAAATTCGTCAATGGCAACCCGGAAAACGACAATATCAATGGGACGCTTTTTGAGCACGACTCGATGCAAACGATGCTGCGACACGGCGGAGATATCCAAGGCCTGATCGATAGCTTGGACTATATCGCAGGAATGGGCGTGAAAGGGCTGTATATTGCTGGGACACCTTGGTTAAATTTCCCATGGGGCGCAGATTCCTACTCGCCGTTGGACTTCACACTTTTGGACCAGCATTACGGCGATATCACATTGTATCGAAAGATGGTGGATGAAATCCACGGACGGGGAAGTAAGCATTCCACGTTCCCCCCTATTGCGTGTTGTGGTGGCTAATTGGCGGTGATTCAACAGTGTACATAATTGTCGATACAACAATGTCAACGATGGGAGACTTGCACGGATTTGAGGGCCATTTAAACGACTCTGCGCCATTCAAGCCAACCGAATATAAAGTTGTGCTCCGCGACAAGACGAGACAATACCACGACTTCCACCCTCAGACCGAGGATAAATATAATGAGACATGCGCATATCCAACATTTTGGGACAACACTGGCCATGAGGTGGGCGAGGATGTCCTGAGTCAATTGGGCGGATGCTACGACTCGGACTTTGACCAAGCGGGTGATATCCCAGGCGTCGGTTTCTTTCCGGACTGGCAAAACCAGGTTAGCAAACACTCTTGTGGTCCAGCAGGATGCAACTAATTTGGAATTATAGCTGGGAAAATACCAATCGGTGCAAGATCGTCTCAGGGAATGGGTGCCTTCAGTCCGCGAAAAACTGGAGAACTTCGCTTGCCTGACGATCCAAAAGCTGGATATTGACGGTTATCGCTTCGATAAGGGAACACAGATCACGCTTGACGCGCTTGCAGACATCAATTTGAGTATTCGAGAATGCGCTCGCGAAGTCGGCAAAGATAATTTTTTCATTGCTGGAGAAATTTCCGGAGGGAACACTTTCGGTAGTCTTTATCTCGGTCGTGGACGTACTCCAGAGCAATTCGGGAATATCACTTTGGATCAGGCAGTAAAGCTCAACAATGCCTCAAACGCAACTCTTTTTATGCGCGACGAAGACCATGGCGCTTATGATGCTGCGGCGTTTCATTACTCCGTTTATCGATCCCTGACGAAGTTTCTGGGAATGCAAGGCTTTGATGACAGTCTCTATGATGTCCCAACAAATTGGGTGGAAGCATGGAACGTGCTGCTTCGCAGTAACGACTTGGTGAACCCTAATACCAACAAGCTGGACCCAAGGCACATGTACGGAACAGCGAATCAAGGTAAGCCGCAGCAATAACTCTCGAGATACCATAACTTACGCCTCTAGATGTTTTCCGCTGGCCTGCAATCCAAGATGGAGTCGAGAAGCAGCTCTTGGGCAGCTTCATCACTACCATCCACATGCCAGGTATCCCCTTAATGTACTACGGAGAAGAACAAGGACTCTACCTGCTTGACAATACGGCCGACAATTACCTCTACGGTAGACAAGCTATGTCTGCTTCTGTGGCGTGGCAGGCCCATGGATGCTACAACTTGAGTTCCTCGCAATACTCGCATTTCGAGGATGTGAATGCCCAGAAAGGTTGTGAAGACGACAAGGTTTCCCTGGACCATCGAGACCCCTCACATCCGATCCGTAACATCATCAAAGCAATGCACCAAATGAGACTCAATTACCCGGTTCTTAACGATGGCCTATTCCTCCAGGCTCTGTCAAACCAGACCCGGCAAATCTCAACTGACGAGAAAACACGAGAAGTTGGTATTTGGAGTGCCTACCGAAGCGGACTTCCAAAACTCCAGGATCTTAGTCTTTCTGGAGGCCAGGGCGAGCAGGAAGTCTGGCTCCTATACCACAATGACAATGTGACTGTCAATTACGCATTCAACTGCCTCGTCGACGACCTTGCGTTGGTGGCCCCTTTCCCTCCAGGAACCGTTCTTAGGAATTTATTTTACCCATATGACGAGGTCACCCTCTTGGCAGGGAAGGTGGTACCTGAATTTGGTTCTTTGGATTTTATTGGAGCAGCTGTGGAGGCTAGACAAGTTGTCGAAACCGCCGCCGAAACTGTGGCAGAGACTACAGCCGAAGCTGCCACCGAAGCTGCCACCGAAACTGCGGATGAGCCTGCGGCGACTGATGTTCCAACCGCTACCAAAGCTACTACTGACGATGTCGAATCTTCTACCGATACGGGTACTGCTAAGAAGGCTTCCACAACTGGGAAAGCTAAGCTTTCAAGCACAAAGACCACGGCAAAGCCTAAACCCACAACCACGGCACCTCCACCCAAGTTCACAAGCGGTTGTTTGAAGACCGTCTCCCTAAAGCCATACGAGTTTAGGGCATATGTACCGGCGTCCAAATGGGTTGCCCCCAACCCTATGATAACGAGGTTTCTTCCAGGGCACGATGCACGTCTGAATTCGACTGTTCCGCTTGGCCAGCAAGAAGATATCGAGATAGCACTATATTTCTCGAACGAAATGAGCTGCACTAGTGTGACCGATGGAATTACAATCGAATCCAAAACAGAAGATGCTACGACTGCTTCTATACTCGAAGGCTCTGCCAAGTGCGACAATGTGCCTGCTCAGGTTGAACTTAATGTTCCAGGAAACATTCCGAGCGTCTGGAAGTTCAGTGCCACACTCACTGGTGTCGGTCACGGTGTACACGCTATTACAGTTAATAACGTTTCAACGGAAACCGGAACCAAATCAACTGGGTCGACTGATAAGTTCCTTTTCCGCACTGGGGCACAGGACAACCCGATTACATTCCCTCGATCGGCAAACTACAGCTCCACTCTACTACAGCGCCGCGACAATGGCACCCTCTTCATTAGCCACAAGGCAGCTGGTGCTGATTCGTGGAGATACACTTTGGATTGGACGAATTATAGCGATTGGTACTTGTATCAGGGCGGAGAAGTAAACATCCCACCGAAGAACTGGACAGGAACAGACAAGCAAAAATGGCAGGGCGAGCATGTTATTGTCGAGTATTACAACCGGCACTCTGGTAGTTCTGATTACGTCCAACATGGTGATCTCGACTCGCCGCCTCGGAGAATCCCAAATCTGTTCGCTCTCGGCTCGTTCAACGGCTTTGGTGCTGATTCTGGTATCCTCAATACCTTCCGTCTGGACAAGGATGGATGGTGGAAATATGACCTCATATCTGAGTGGCCAGGACAACTTCAACTTAATCAATGGGGCATCAATCCCGATGGATTGCCAGATCAGACTGCTGTTTTTGGCGATATTGACAATGACCAAATTCTCGATCGCACGCCTCCGCCAACCCTCAGACTTGCATCGTTTGATCTCAAAGACGCACCGGCAATGCCATATCTTGGATATCAGTTGTCGGTAAATGATGGTACTCTCGCATATACGATTAAACCAACTGGAAACATGTGGTTCCAGATTGTCGTTTTCGTCGTTAGCACAGTGGCTCCAATCGCAACTGGTCTCCTCGCTGTTTGGGGATTTATGGGAGCATTCTACTCTGTCAAGTTCAACAAAGTCGGTGTCAGGGTCAAGGGAATGGGAGCTCTGGTTCCTGCCTTTATTGGAAAGAGATTTGGCGGCAAGGGAAAGTCCAAGGCCCTGATTTCTGGCAGCGCAGCTGCCTCTCGCCTGTCTCTCGTGCCTGGCGCAGCCGGCGCGGTTGCAGACAGAAGAACCATCCTTATTGCTACTATGGAGTACGATATTGAAGACTGGGCTATCAAGATCAAGATCGGTGGTCTTGGTGTCATGGCTCAACTTATGGGAAAGAATCTTGGCCATCAGGACCTGATTTGGGTTGTTCCTTGTGTCGGTGGCGTCGAATACCCCGAAGCTGAACACGCCGAGCCGATGTCTGTGACAATTCTTGGTTCTACTTACGAGGTTGAAGTCCAGTACCACATCCTGCGCAATATTACGTACGTCCTGTTGGATGCACCTGTCTTCCGAAAGCAGACGAAGACCGATCCCTACCCGGCACGAATGGACGATCTCGAGTCCGCCGTCTATTACTCCACCTGGAACCAGTGTATTGCCCTTGCAATTGCACGTTTCCCGATTGATTTGTACCATATCAACGATTATCACGGAGCTGCGGCACCCCTCTACATGCTTCCGGACCGCACTATTCCAGTTTGCTTATCTCTCCACAACGCAGAGTTCCAAGGTCTATGGCCATTGAGAAATTCCAAGGAATTCAACGAGGTCTGTTCAGTCTTCAACCTCCCCGCGGATATCGTGGAAAGATATGTCCAATTTGGAGATGTCTTCAATCTGCTCCACGCAGGAGCCTCGTACATTCGTCTCCACCAGAAAGGCTTTGGTGCCGTCGGCGTCAGTGCAAAATACGGTGCTCGTTCTCACGCTCGCTACCCCATTTTCTGGGGTCTTAAGAAGATTGGCCAACTCCCCAACCCTGATCCTACCGATCTTGGTGAATGGACTGGCAAACAGGACGATAGCAAGGTTGTAATCGACGAAGCTTTTGAATCCGCGCGCCCTGGACTCAAGGGCCAGGCCCAGGAGTGGGCTGGCTTGAACCAGGACCCGGATGCCGAACTATTCGTCTTCGTTGGTCGCTGGAGTATGCAAAAGGGTATTGATTTGATTGCCGATGTCTTCCCCGCGGTTTTGGAGAGCAACCCGAAGGTGCAGCTCCTTACCGTCGGTCCGGTCATTGATCTCTACGGAAAATTCGCTGCTCTCAAGTTGGATGTCATGATGAAGAAGTACCCTGGCCGTGTGTACTCGAAGCCCGAGTTCACCGCTCTCCCACCTTTCATTTTCAGTGGCGCCGAGTTCGCTCTTATCCCATCCCGTGACGAGCCGTTTGGTTTGGTCGCTGTCGAATTTGGCCGTAAGGGTGCTCTTGGTGTTGGAGCTCGCGTTGGTGGACTCGGTCAAATGCCCGGCTGGTGGTTTACTGTTGAGTCGACCACTACCGCTCACATGCTTAGCAGCTCGCGTTGGTGGACTCGGTCAAATGCCCGGCTGGTGGTTTACTGTTGAGTCGACCACTACCGCTCACATGCTTAGCCAGTTCAAGGGATCTATCAAGGAAGCTTTGGCTTCTAAGACCGAAACTCGCCGAAAGATGAGAGCTAGATCTGCTAAGCAACGTTTCCCCGTCGCCGCCTGGGTTGAACAATTAGAGAACCTTCAGTCGAGTGCGATTAATACCCACGTCAAGGAAGTTGAAAGGGGTGGCCCTAGGAGTGGCCTGAGCCTCCCATTACCTGGACGTCGTTCGCGCGGAAACAGTGGCACGTATTCTCGACCGGTAAGCGGCATGTACTCTCGATCGGCGAGTATGGATGCAACGCCCACCGGCGGAAACTCACCTCCTTTGCACCCTGTCTACTTCAACCCGGATAATTCCATGCCTAGCACTGCTGCCGCTTCACAAATTACCTTGAGCGAGTCAGACTTTGCCCGTCGCCGCAGTCCCCTTGACATGGGCGACGATGACAATGACCTTGGAGATGGACGTGACCGCGACAGCCTTATCTCAGACCCTTCCAAGCCTGTTTCGTTGTTATCTCGCGATATACCGACTCCTCCCGAGGGCGAAGAAGGCCCGTCGCGAGACGAGGGAGACGGTCTACTCGGAAACCAATCTAGATCTAGAGATGGTCTGGGCATTCATTACCAATCTCGGTCCCGCCCTGTCTCTATGCTAAGCTTGAATACTGTGGTGGGAGATAAGAAGGATTTCCTCCTGCAGAAGGTCGACCCCGATTTCACTGACAGCAAGGGCGAATACTACAAGGCGTTCGAGGGAAAACTCGCAGATCTTTCAGCTGGAAACTCCGAAGATGCACTTTGCATTGAAGACTACCTCGTGAAGTCAGAGCGAGAGTGGTATAGCGACTTCAAGAATGCGAAGCTAGGACGCTCAAGCGATCGCTCCCGCTCTGGATCCCGATCCCGATCCCGCTCTCGATCTAGATCAAGAAACCGCTCGAGCAGTGGGTCATCTGTACTTGTCAAGAAGAACCCCCGCGCAAGCCCTACTCCCGTTCTATACGATGGGGAGCACGAAGCCTACAACATGGGCGATGATGATGATGATGAGTGGCTGCTTGGACAGGACTACAAGCCCCCTACCGGTATCAGATACTTGATGCAGCGCCGTATTGGTGACTGGCCCGTCTACAGTTTCGTTCTTGCCTTTGGTCAGATCATGGCTGCCAACTCCTATCAAGTGACACTGCTATCTGGCACAGCCAGTTCTGCCAGCATTGTTTACGCCACTGGAGCCATCTACATCGCTTTCTCTGTAGTCTGGTGGATTCTGTTCCGCAGAGCCCCATCTGTTTATGTTCTCTCCGTTCCTTTTATCTTCTACGGATCTGCATTCTTCCTGCTTGGTCTTGTGCCAGTCGCCAATGGCTCCAAAGTTGCCCAAACTTGGCTAGAGAATGTTGCAACGGGATTGTATGCTGCCGCGTCGCCCTCAGGTTCAATTTTCTTCGCTCTGAACTTTGGTGACGAAGGAGGTACGTTGCATAACCACCTCATTCCTTTTGCAAGTCGAAACTAACTTACCCGCCTAGGTTCTCCTATCAAATCCTGGGTCTTCCGTGCCTGTGTCATCCAAGGCACCCAGCAAATCTACGTCGTCGCTCTCTGGGCATGGGGTAACTACCAAAACAACGTCCTAGGCACCGGTGCCGCTCTCTCCGATAGCATGATTACAATCACCAGCCTCAAATTCACTGGCATCATGATCCCTATTGCCTGCCTCATCTGGGGTATCGGGGCACTCTGCTACTTCGGTCTTCCATCCTACTACCGCCAAGCTCCTGGACATGTGCCTTCGTTCTACAAGGCGATCATGCGCCGTAACATCGTCATCTGGTTTTTTGTTGTCATCATCATTCAAAATTACTTCCTTTCCGCCTCCACCGGCCGCAACTGGCAATACCTCTGGAGCAGCCAAGCTGCACAGGTTTATCAGATTGCCCTCCTGGCCATCTTCTTCTTTATAATCGTGTGGGCCGCCCTTCTCCTACTCTTCGCCAAGCTCTCCCAGGCCCACTCCTGGATTCTTCCTCTCTTCGCAATCGGTCTCATTGCACCCCGCTGGGCCCAGATCCTCTGGGCTACATCCAACATCGGCATCCTCCTCCCCTGGACCGGCTCGCCGCTTGCTTCGGCGCTTGTTTCGCGCTCCCTGTGGTTGTGGCTCGGTGTCCTCGACGCCTTCCAGGGTGTAGGCTTCGGTATGATCCTCCTCCAGACCTTGACGAGGTTACATATCGCATACACGCTTGTCGGAGCACAGATCTTTGGCTCCGTCGCAACAATGGTGGCGAGGGCTACATCACCAAACAGAGATGGGCAGGGCGATCTATTCCCCGACTTCTCTGTGGGGCCACTGCCGGGCTTGAGCAGGCCGTGGTTCTGGATCGGGCTGGCCTTCCAGCTTCTCATTACCCTTGGATTTTTGAGGTTCTTCAGGAAAGAGCAGTTGTCTAAGCCATAAAGTGGCTGTATATGAAATGGGGAATATCGCGACTTGAGGCGACGTGTGTATTTTGATATTGGGCATATAAGGGCGTTTTGGATCCCATTTGGGATGGGTGGCATATTTTGTTATTTAAGCGTTACATATGTACTGTTATTACTGTTATTTAAGCGCCACATATATTGTTATTTAAGCGTTGCATGAATGCTTCTTTGCACCTTGATTCCGCCATCTATAACCGGCCATTTCTTACGTACACCGGGATGCACTGTTTTATTTGAAGTTGTATGGAGTTGGCTTGGGTGAGATTATTGTCTTTAACAAAGCTTACTAACGTCCGCTCTCAATGGAGTATGATATTAGTTATTGCTGTGTGTTCCTGTATTCTTCGTGCCTCCAAGAATACGATGTGCAGTACAGAGCCTTGGCAGGGCAGTAGCGCTTTTATCCGCCACGTTTCCGGCCCGCAGCCTTGTTTAGGTGGAAACAATGCAAGCCCCTGATTAACCGACCCTTTAATCCCCCAAGTACGTCTGTTTCGATCGGCCCCTCCCCAGCTTCAATCCAGGCTCAATCCAGCAGGTCTAACCCGCCAAGGAACATGGGTATCAGCGCCCAAAGCGTCCAGGCCACCAACACACTTTAGTGTTCTCGTGGCTCCCTTCCTTGCCTTCGCTCTCATCACCAACATCACCAACGTACAGCAACGATGCCGTTCTTCTGGCAGAAGAGCGACGGTGCCGTCCGCCACGTGGACGCCGATATGGCCGCCCAGGAGAAGCTGATCGGCGAACCCGAACTCGCCCAACGCCTCACCGATGAAGAGGCCCATATCATCAACAACCTCGTCGAACTCCACCTTATCGACCCCAGCGAGCAAGAGGACTTCCTGCGTAGGAAGAAGAACGAAGCCGGGATATCGCTTGATGAGCGCAGGGAGAGAAGGGTGCCAGCGGCGGAGGGCTGCCCTATCTTGCGCCTAGCTGTCCGCGAGCCCGCAGTGAGCGTGGGGAGCTTGTTGCTCCATGTTCTTGCCGTCTTGTGTGCGGTTATGGGGAGACGGTTCCTGAACCAGTCGAGGGAGGTGTTGAAGGCGAATCAGCTTGGTGCAAGCGAGAACGACTATGTGCATCATGAATACATGCGCTTCTGGAAGTATGGTGCCGCAGATGTACTTCCGCTGGTAAGTAACCTATAATCGTGGACGATGGTGCAGCTCTGAGATATCGAATAGCTTATAGTCCCAATGGTATGGCTTGGGATCCAATACGTCGCCCGCATGTTCCGACGCAGCGTCGCGCCGATGCTCAACAGCGTCTACGAAATCACCATGATTGTGCTGTGCATATACTTCCCATCGGTCCCGGTCGCTAGGGATGGATACAAGTGGAAAGAAGTTTTGGACACCTTTGGGAGCAACGCCCCGCGTATAGACTCACTGTCGATGTTAGCACGCCAATACAAACTCACGGGCTTGCTCTTCGTCTATCCCATTGCGTAAGTCCTCTCCTTCATCAATGCCAACACGACGTCTAACTCGTCCAGTGCCATCTACCTCGTCCTAATAACCACCCGCATCCTCACCGCCGTCGCTACCCTCGCCCGCGGTACCGCCACCCCAGGCACGGTCCTGTACTGGCTGCACCGCCGCGGCCACACCGCCGCCTCCGGCTTATACCTCATTACCGCTATCCTCTCCGCCGTGGGAGCATCGATGAACATCTGGAGCGGGTTGTGGTACAGCTGGCACCAAGACATGGACAACATCACAGCTACCTGGATTTCTTCCGGGTTCCCATTTCAGACATTACTTGTGCGTTCTCCCCTTCTGCAATACACTCTACGAGTATTTAACTAACCCTTCCTCCCCCCTTAGTTCATCGTACAAGTCCTCGCCTTCCTTGCCCTAGCCGTTGCTGCTGTAGCAGGTGATTCCCTTCCACCGAAACTGTGCCGCAGATTCAGCATCTCAATGGCGTGTTGGCTGTCATACACAGTGTTGATGGGCATCTTTGGCGTCATTGCGATGGACAAGGAGAGTAAGACGTGGGCTGCCGAGACGACAAAGCCACGCCATATAGCAGCCATATCAATGGCGGCCATTGTTGCGTAAGCCTCCTCTACCCCGTGAATCTGGGCGTTATGCTAATTGCCCTGCAGTGTGATCCATGGATTTATTGTACTTTTTCCTGCTCTTACCCGCCAGGTCAACGTCGAGACGAGCGTCGAGGTATAGATGAGAATAATGTTTGGGGATGGGGGGTGGAGTAGGAGGGGGAGTTGGTCGTTTGCCCGCGCGTCGTTACGCTTTGAGGGCCGTTTTTCATTTTATATATGTAGCATAGTACTCTATATGAGTATCCATATGGCAGATCATGTCGTTGGAACGTATGTCATATTCTAGAACTTCTACACGTATGGCCTTTTGTGACAATATCTATTTCCCCTGAATCATAGGAAATATATTTGAGCCCCAGTTCCTAACACCAATGTCCCCTAAACACCTAGCTGAAATGCAAAATAGCTGACCTATGCGCGAATTTAACATCCTATACCCCCACCCCCTTCACAGCGCACCCAACTCCCTCAGCGACCCCGCCAACCTCCGATAGTCCCTCAGTAACTCCACAACCTCATTAAGCTTCAACTCCCCCGGATCCTTCACCTCCATAAACCTCTGAATCGGCGGATCCACCTTCTTTCCTGGCGGAAGCACAGCAGCCAACTCAGGAAACGCAGTCGTCAGCTCCTCCACACCCCCATCAGCACCACCCACCTCCTCCTTCCCCACGGCGGGAGGTGGCGCTCGCCCAAACCCGCGCATCATCCCAATCCCACCTGCAAATTTGCTCATGGGATTGAACGTGTTGCTCAGCATACGGATACCATCCGCGACCTGCTGTGCCGGCGCCGCTACGCCGGGCGGGGCACGCTTAGAACTCGCAGAGCTGCTCGCGCTATCGATGCTGCGGTCGCGGGGCTGGCGGCCAGCTATAAGATGGATGGCTTTGTCGTCTGTTTTTGGTGCGGGGGGCTTCATGGAGATGGGTGAGGCGGTGTCGATATCGTCGTCGTCGGGTTGGGTGGGCTCAACGAGTTTCCTTGCGTCGTCGAGGGTTTTGGGGACGACGACTTCGTGCTTGGCTTCTTGGCGCTCCTTGAGCTTGCCGAGGAGGAAGTTGTAGCTCTCGCCTAGACTGTTGCCGATCGTCTTGATGCCTTGGTCGGCGGTGTTGAGAACGGCGTCTTGGGCTGCTGCACCGAGGGCTTGGGCGGGGTGGAATAGTTCGCTCAATCTGCGGTTTGAGGGCGGGGGAGGGCGCAGGACAGATGGTGAAACTTCTCGCTTGCGTACAGTGCCTGATCTGGAGTCTGTGCTAGGTGGGCTGATGACGGCTGGGCTCAGAGACGGGGTGCTAACACCCTGAGCTGGCGTGCTGGCAGAGATGGGCTGAGGGGATTCGAAACGTGGCGTCGTTGGACGGCTTGAGGACCTGGGAGGTCCGGATGGTGTTTCGTCAGCTCGGAGGCGGGTCAGATCGACAGTCTCGAGAAAGGTGATTGCGGCTTCAAGGTTGGTGAGGCAGTAAGCGGCTTCTCCGTCAATCTTTGATTCGCAACGGAACCGCTGGATGAAGTATAGGTTGCTGATGACGTTCAAACCTTCGGTTGGGGAGGTGATTAAAGTATAGATCAGCATTGGCATTATTTCGTCTGCTGAGGAGGATGGATGGAAGTGCGAGAGTGTTTCGACTATGCACTTGTGTGCAGCCTTGAGATGTTGGAGCTTGCCTAATGGCGACGTATCGGAGTTCATCAAGAGAAGCTCTTGCCTGGCTCCTTCGAGCCAGGATTTTACATCCTCTTCCTTGGAAGTGTCAGTTGAGCTCGTTTCTTCGCCCAAATCAATACCAAGGTCTGTCAGCCCAATACCCACAACGGCCAGTGCTGCTGTTTTCGAACGTAGCTTCTCATCCTGTGCTTCGTCCTGTGTGCTCCGGTGTCGCCATATCTTATTATAGACCTTGTCACATACTCTCCGTTCAACAGCCTCTTCCAATGCCAAACGCTTGTGTTCCAATACTTTTCTCGCCTTCTTCTTCTCCGCAATTTCTTCCACTGTTAGTAGTTGCTGATCAGAGTCCTGGGATTCTAGCGCTTTCGGCCGATCTTTGCTGCTGATCGATGACGCCTTGGCCCTTATTCTACTGGTGGCAGATGATTTGGAGGATATTGAAGCGGAAGGCGAGGCCCGTCGGTTCTGACGAGAACTGAGTATTGATATGTGCGTGTTGATATGAGTAGCGGCTAGGACGTAGAAGTCTTGTAGAAGCATAGATAGCCTGTCGGCTGTAGGCGGAGTTGCATGGACTTTTGCCGACAGGGAGTCGACAAAGCTATTTGATGTTAGTATATGTGATCCTGATTGTTATGTAGAGACTTACGTATCTGTCAAGCTTATGAGCTCAACTGGAAGGGCATCGAAATCCGACGGCAGCTCTGTAGTATCTAGTTCACCACTCTTGTCGCTCTCCTTCCTTGCCCGATCGGATACGCCAGAGGGCGATTCAGATTCGGATGGTCGATTGGCATTCTCATCGTCGTTTTCATAATAGACGTTTGGGCTGGAGCCATCGGATGTACTGGCCCTGCTCCGTCGTGAAGAGTCCTTGGAGTCAGAGTCGATTCGAGGAAACGAGTTATAGGCTTGGAGAGGTCGTCGGCGTGGCTCATCGCCATTGCTGGGTGTCTTGGGTCCCATTATAGGTCTGTTGATTATCCTTGTTAGGAGAGTGTCTGGAGAGTAGAGTTGTGATAGCTTGCCTAGCTGTGCGTGCTACCTGGGGAGGTGCTTGTGTGCTTCGTCGTGCAGGTAGGAACGTCTGAGACCGGGGAGCCGCAAAACGAGTGTATTTTTCGAGGAAATGTAACAACTTAATGCTATATAGCGGCTACAGAATCGCACGGGGTGATTCCATGTCTTTGAATCTTCGTAGAACGGCAGTGGTATTGATTCTGGAGAGGTGTCTAGAAGGATGGGATTGAAGAGCTATGGAAATTACGGTCCTGATCGCCAGCCTTATCTTATCCGCTGACAGTTGATAAGACAACGTGGAAGACTGTTAATTTATGAGTGTTCATTGCACTGATATATAGTTATATTGTCTACTGTATGTTGTTTAGTCCATCCGGCCTCACAACTGTTAATATAGAATGACAATACCGTGTCTCTTTATTCTCCTCATTACCACATTGGGTTGTGTGTCTTCTCAGGTGGCTACCAGTTCCCAGCTGAAAAGGTCATGTCACGTGCTGGGTCAACCAGTGGGACGCGTAGCTGGTGGAATTATGGGCCGTACCTCTCCGAATGTACACCCAGCAGCCAATAATATCGCGCCCCATCATACGTCACAGAGGGCTGGTCAGCCACCCAGGCAGGTACCCCATCCATTCGCCTCAACCTATCGATGCCACCGGCATTCAGCTCTCAACCTTCAACACATCACAACATACCAACACGTCTTCTGAAGGCCTGAACGAACTATAGACGTAGCAGATCGGGGTCCTGCTACGATTTATTGGCCTTATACTCCCGACATTATACGATGATTCCAGACGTCAACCTCTCATCCCGGTGCCGCTCGGCGGGCAGGGTCACTGCCGGGTTGTTGTTATCGTTCTTAGCACTGTCCACTCCGGTGGCAGCCCGACAAGGCGACGCAGCCCAAATACACCTAGGGGGGGAGGAGCTTCCAGCTATTCCACCGTCATTCCTGGGCCCAGCAGATAACGAGCCACAGGGTGGCGCTGAACGATTCGTAAGTCGGCCCTTATCGTGGACCCCGATTGATATCGTGGAGGTACAGCGGGCTAACAGGACTCATATATCTAGTCTCTTCGACATCTATTTCACCATGGCGGCAGCCTATACCCAACGTTGCATAGGCGGCAAGATGTCCTCAACCCGGAAGCACAGTTATATACGACGTCCGAGGACGGCCGGCCGCAAGAGTTGCCACCACTTATGATCCGAAGCGCCCCGTTACGGATGCAACGACTGGCCGATCGAAGACCATCGGTGATAGACCCAATGATAGCGGCGGCACGGGAGAAGGGCGATGTCGTAACCCTGTCGGAATCGGCCTGGACAGTTGATGAGATTGAGGGACCGGATATTTCAGATAAGGCAACAGTAGTTGCAATGGCAGAGATGGCAGCGGCAGCATACGTTTTGGAACCAAACCTGAGGGGCTGGGAGAATATTAGCCACTTCCACAATTCAACAGACTTTGGTTGGGAGGGAGACGGACTCCGGGGACATATATGGGCAAATGACAAGAACTCCACGATCATTATCAGCTTGAAGGGCACAAGCATGGCTGTCTTCGATGGGCAGGAAACAACGAAGGATGACAAGGAGAATGACAACCTCTTCTTCAGCTGCTGCTGTGGGCAACAGGGACAGATGACGTGGCGGAAAGTCTGCGACTGCGCAACATCAACATACTCCTGTAACAACACCTGCGTTGTCCAAAACCTGCGGCAAGAGAACAGGTATTACCAAGCAGCACGAGAGTTGTACTCAAACGTTACTGCGTTGTACCCTGAGTCAAATGTCTGGGTCAGTGGTCATTCCCTTGGAGGTGCCGTAAGCAGTTTGCTTGGAATGACCTATGGGTTACCAACTGTAACCTATGAGTCTCCTCCGGACAACCTTGCAGCCAAGCGCCTCGGTCTACCCTTACCACCATCTATGGGTGGAGATGAGCTACGAAGACGCGGATACACTGGGACCTATCACATTGGCCACACCGCAGACCCCGTCTTCCTTGGGACCTGCAATGGGGTGACATCACTCTGCTCGTTCGCTGGCTACGCCATGGAAACTGCCTGTCATGCTGGTCAAGAGTGTGCCTACGACGTTGTCGGAGATCTCGGTTGGCGTGTTTCCCTCTCTTCTCACTCAATCCGCTCCGTCATTGATACGGTTTTGGTCAAATACGATAGGGGACCAGAGTGCGCCATCACGCCCGAGTGCGTTGATTGCCCGCTATGGAAGTTCTACGAGAGCAACAGCTCCGAGACAACCACAACTACAAAGCGGAAGCCAACGTCTACGAGGACGCGGACGAGGACGGAGACATGCAAAACACCCGGCTGGTGGGGATGTCTTGACGAAACGATAACTACAACCGGGACTGCGACTAGCAAACCCACGTCTACCGCCACAACAACGACGTGCAAAACACCCGGCTGGTTTGGCTGCAATGACAAGACGTCAACAACCACCCCCGCCACCCCC